>VUQG01037822.1:0-19368 GCA_015106755.1 Etia nguti
TCCACCACGATAAAATCACACTTCAAGCACAGCTCTCTCTCTCTCTGTCTGTCTCTCTCTCTCTCTCTCTCTCTCTCTCTGTCTCTCTCTCTCTCTCTCTCTCTCTCTCTCTCTCTGTCTCTCTCTCTCTGTCTTTCTCTCTCTGTCTCTCTCTCTCTCTGTCTCTCTCTCTCTGTCTCTCTCTCTCTCTCTCTCTCTCTCTCTCTCTCTCTCTGTCTCTCTCTCTCTCTCTCTCTCTCTCTCTCTCTCTCTCTCTCTCTCTCTCTCTCTCTGTCTCTCTCTCTCTCTCTCTCTCTCTCTATCTGTCTCTCTCTCTCTCTCTCTCTCTCTCTCTCTCTCTCTCTCTCTCTCTCTCTCTCTCTCTCTCTCTCTCTCTGTCAGTGTAATAATTCCTTGAAGATGACTGTTGTGTGCTTGCATGCTTGCTGGCCATCTCTCACCACCAGGCAATGCCAGGACCAATGACTGCTTTGAGATATACGAGAAGTGTTGTTAATGATGGTGGCATAAACACGGACACTTTTGGCGTCAGTTTGTAATATTTATGATTAAATAAAATTAATGTTCTACTGGAAATGTGGCTTCCTTTTGCTTTCTTTCTGGAGTAAAATAAACATTCAAAGCAGGCTTGAAGGCTTGCACTGAAAGAGTGAGAAGTGCATGTTGAAAGACAGTGTTACAAGGAGACATGGAGGGACTGAATGAAAGTCCTTGTCTCCTCTCTGAGCCCACCTCTCTTGCCTTTTCACTCTGCTCCGAAACTCTGACGTCTAATGAAGGATTTACCTATGTCACTGTGACCTCACTGATACTCTGCTCTGCAGTTTTGGATGATTATAATGCAAGATGAAACAGCTTTGAAGAGTAAAATACTTATATTTACTCCTAACATGTGTGCGCATTTGATAATATGTAAACAGACACAAGCCAGCCATGCCTTTCTTCCCTCTGTGGTGAGCTGTTACTCATCACCCAGTCTGCCAGTCTGGTCCACATAGCCTCCCAGGAATGCTTCAAAAACACAGTACCTCATACAGTAAAACCAACAAACAGTATTTCCAACATTCAGTATCTTAGATAGATCACCATGCTCTATATTTCCTGCTGTTTAAAGGTTGGCTTGTGGGTATATGTAATGCTTTAAACAAGGTTCACAGATTTTTTTATTTTTATTTATGTGAATCTATTTTCAGCAGACAAAGTATTTCTTTCCTTTGTTTTCTGGCCACCTCAGCTCTCCAGGACAGATGGGTGTATGGTTTCCTCTGTTTGCTCTTCTGTCATCGGCTCTTGTTATAGAAAAGCACCTACAGACCAGTCAGCCAAGACCTTCTTTACAGTCAGCAAGCTTCCCCCCTGTTGACTGATCATACTAAGGAGCGGTGTATTAGTTCAGTGTTTGCCTCTTCACTTTATTATAACGAGGCTGTTTGTTGTTTTTTCTGACTACTTTAGCCTCTAAATGTAAGAACTTCATTGTTTTATGTCATTAAACTAGGGCGGCTATGGCTCAGGAAGTAGAGCGGATCATTTACCAATTGGAACGTTGGTGGATCAATCGTGTCCTTGTGTCAAAGTAACCTTGGGCAAGATACTGAACCCGAAGTTGTCCCTGATCTGAGTGTGTGTGTGAATGTTAGCTAAAAGTCCTAATAGATATGAATGTGATTGGGTGAATGAGATTTATAGTGAAAAGTAAAGGTAGGCAGATGGATCCAAATATTGATAGTATCATTCCTGATAGTACACCAGCGCTGGTATTGGTATTGCATCGATATTAGCACAATAGGAGTGATACTACCTCAAACATGCAGCATGAAAAATGTTTGAATCTTTTTGTGTTGACTGTCATTTCTATTTTATTTATAGCCTGTAGCACATTTAAAGAACACAAGTTGACCCAAAGTACTTTAGAGACAGGCACATTTACATTCCAGGTTTCCAGAAAAACCCAGCTTTAAAATACACGCTGAAGCTGAAAGGTATGTTTTTTCAGATTAACCAATTATAGTAGAAAGTACAAATAATTTAGTGATCATTAAAATATGTTCAGAATTTGCAAATTGATGAATATTCATCTCATAAATCATGAAGCCCTGCTCTCCCATACATAAGCTGCCTTTATAGGCTAAAAGTATTTGTGTTTGTATTGGCAATATAGGCTCTGTATTTACTTGGTATCGGATAAATGCCAATGTTTGTAGTATTGCACAGCACTAGTGGAAAGCGCTGTATAAGTACTAGTCCATTATAATGGCAAATGAGTTATTTATTTATTTACTCTTTGAAAAGCAATTGAACCATTAAATAACTTAGTAAAGACAGTGCCACACAGCCTAGCGCAAAGTCTGGAAATACCTATATTAGGCTATACCATGTTAAATTAGAGAGTATTTAAGGTGTTAGGTGAATTCTTTAATCCTTTAGATAGGATATACCAAGGCTTGCTCTTTGCTTGCTTTCACTGTGTATGCTAAGCTAGCCATCTCCTACTATAACTTTATATTTAATGGAAAGAGTGGACTTAATCCTCTCATCTTCCTAATGGGTGCATTTCTAAATTGGCCAAATTATTCCTTTAATGATATTAACAGTCAGTTATTTTGATATTTTTTTAGCATAGACATCAAAAGTTTCGCTGTTATATTTTCCTCTCCCTTCTCCTTAACCTTCAGTTTTTCGTTTATGCACCGCTTGCTTCTTGCTAAAAGAATCCCCTGAAGCATTCCAACAGACTCTATCAGATGGTCATGTTTTCCACTTTATGCACATGTTGCTCCCTTCCTAATTGTTTTTGTTTACCTTAACAGGATTTGAACTCTGCTTGCTGTTCAGTCTTGTGAATGTATTTTGCAGCATCCCTCACTGCATTGCCCAAGGCTGAGGGATTGACTGGGTGTCTTGGGGGCAGACAAGTATTTATCCAGGAAGTAACTTAAGTAGCACATCTTTAATCATATAGCAACAGGTCAAAGGTTTATGTTGCCTGGTGAAGGAAGAATTGCAGAATAAACTGTATATTCTGTATTAAGTAGTCTGTTTCTTCATTTGCATGGTGAGTGGTAGAAAACTGGGGTTTGCCCTAGACAGTTTATTAATGCATTAATGTCCCAAAATGTAAAACATGTAATAATAATAATAATAATAATAATAATAATTAGAGATTATTACTTTTAAATGACTACTCGTGAAGTAATTATATAGCTATTTATGATGCGTAAATTCAATCTTTTTTATCTATGTGTGTTCATGTGAAATTTTGCAAATGAGATATCATTACCTTATATGTAAGCATCAAGCATGGCTGATTTTGTGTGTGTGTGCGTGTGTGTGTGTGCGTGTGTGTGTGTGTGTGTGTGTGTGTGTGTGTGTGAGAACCATGTGCTGTGCTTTAGCAGGGCAGTGTAGCGTGCAGTGCAGGAGTGAGCAGAGGCGGCCCTGGCCAGTACAGCCCCAGTACCCTGGTAATCCCTGCGTTTTCAGGAGCCCTGGCCCGTACTTGATGAGCTTGAGCAAGAAAAAGGTTGTGCTCTCTCGTGTGTTTCTCTCTCTGTGTTTCCCTCTCTTTCTCTCTGTCTCTCACTCATTCATTCCCCCACTTTTTCTCATGAACCCCTCCTCCCCATCCCCTGGAGCCACTCTGCGAATGAATAGATTCCAAGTGTTTACTCAGCAACTTTGTCCATCCATCTCACCCTCTGTACTTCTCAGGATTTCATGGAAAAGGAAAAGGAAACCTGTGAACTTGCAACCATCAGTGAATCTCTTAGCAAACTGGGGAATATGACTGAAAATGTTACTGAGATTTGCTAAAATTTGTGAAAAACATTAAAACAAAACTGGAAAAGTACATGCTGTAGGAGTTGTTTCTTACCAGTGACATAAGTGGTTCAGAAAGTCTTGCAAACGTATGATCACTTCCCTGAGAGAAAATTCCCCCGATGTCAAACTCCGGCTAAAGTGGTTCAGGATGGATGCAATATCTAGTGTGGCAGCACAATGTGGAATCAATATTTAGAACAAAATAAAACTGGACATGTGAAATTGTCTGTCTGAGATGAAGTAGCCATCTTTCCTTCATTCGATTACCCTTAAAAAAGCATCCAGTTTACACTCACAGGACACTTTATTAGGTGCACATTGCTAGTATTGTTGGACTCCCTTTTGCTTTCATAAGCATCTTCATTATTTGCAGCATAGATTGAACAAGGTGCTGGAAACATTCCCTAGAGATTTTGGTCCATATTGACATGATAGCATCATCCCATTGATGCAGATTTGTCAGCTGCACACCCATTCCACCACATCCCAAAAGTGCTCTATTTGACCAAAATCTGGTGACTGTACATGACTATACAGTGAAGTCATTGTCATCTTCAAGAAACTAGTTTGAGGTGATTTGAGCTTTGTGGCAGTGTGTCATCCTCCAATAACTCTCCTTCTGAAAGGAGACTTCAGAAGGAGGGTACACTGTGGTCATAAAAGGGCGGACATGTCCATCAAACATATATAGGCAGTCTGTGGTGTTTAAATGATGCTCAGTCAGTACTAAGTGACCCGAAGTATATGAAAAAATATCTGTCAGATGATTACACCACTGGCAGAAGGTTGAGCTGTTAATAAAAGGCAGGAAGGATCCACGTTTTCATGTTGTTTATACCAAATTCTGACTGCACCATTTGCATGTGGCAGCAGAAATCGTGACTCGTCAGACTAGACAATGCTTTTCAATCTTCTATTGTCCAATTTTGGCGACTCTGTGAGGACTGTAGTTTCCTGCTCTTTGCTGGCAGGAATGCATTCAGAGATCCTATTCTGCACACCTTGGTTGTAACAAGTGGTTAGTTGAGTTACTGTTGCTTAACTATCAGCTTTCAGTGGATATTTTTCTCCTTTTCAGACCATTCTCTGTAAACCCTAAATATGATTTTGTGGGAAAATCCCAGTAGACTAGCATTTTTATTAAATATTCTGACAAGTACATCTGGTACTAATAACCATATCACATTCAAAGTCACTTAAATAAATTTTCTTCTCTATTCTGATGCTCAGTTTGAACTTCATGTTGACTTGACCATGTCTAAATGCATTAAGTTGTGATGTGAGTGGCTGATTATATATTTAGGTCAATGTGCAGTGGAACAGGTGTAACTAAAAAAGTTCCCAGTGAATGGCAGTCTAATTAGTTAATGTTTACCTGTGAAAGCACAGTGGCTGCAACGTTTAACTGTGTGTCTGATGTTGGTGAAAAAAAGTTACCACACAATCCCGTCCCTTTTCATATTTTGTCTTCATGCACTTATAAATATATGCTCTGCTCTGTATGTTAGAGAAAGTCTGGTGACTTCTGTTTACTAGTGAATTTGGGGCACTCTACATCAAAGTAATTTGTCACTTACCAAATAGTTTCCAGTTAAAATCCTGTCGATATGATCCATGATTCATCTCACTCATTATCTCGCTTTAGAATACAGCATAGGTTCAGAGGGGTCTAAGGAAGACAGGTTTAAACAATTTTTTTAAAACAAAAAATTAACAAATATTCCCCACCAGTGAAGTTACTCAACTGACTGACTACAATCTAATATACAGTTAAATATAAAAAAAACTAAATGTATGAAAGTTTAATTTGATGAAAAATGTGCTAATGCAGCTATTAAACAACTGGATTGCAGATAAGAGTTGAATGTAAGTCACAGTTAGTTTTAGTCACTATTCTTGCAGTTATTAAGAATTAAGCAGAGTTTTTGTTCTCTAAGACGAAACTTCCACTTTTTGGCTGCTGGTAACTTCTGTTGTTCTACATTTTAGATCAGTTTTCCCACATCCATAGACTTAATTTAAAATGTTGTACTGTATCAAGCTTTTTCTCGGCTGGCCACAACAAGTAATTAAAAGTACGGTGTGACAGAGAAACAAGCACGCAGACTGGCCATACAACATGACTAATGTACTGATAGTGTTGAGGTACAGAGAGGTGTGAAGGCTCTGACAGGGTAATGAGGTGGTCAGGGTGGGGATTAGCAAGAGGCCGCAGGCCCCGAGGCAGAAGGCCTCGTTTCCTGGCCTGAGCCCCTGTTTGTCCTAGCTGACCTGACAGCTCTGGGGGCAGATCCTGCTTGGATACATCCCCGCTCCCACGCCTGTCTGAAGCTGTTAGCCACTGGCTGTGAGTAGCTAGCTGGGCTTAGTGTTGTCTGAGCTGTGGCTGGGTGGGGAGGGGTCCAGTCATCTGTGGGAAGGGGTGGCAGCTACTGTGTGCTGGCAGAAAGAGGGTGATCGGGGGGAAAAGGCATCTGGGAGAAGAGTGGGCAGCGATGATTAATAGCTTTGGTCTGGCTGTTGTCAAAACTTTTTTATTTGTGTTAGTAATGTTGGAAGGAAAACGAGCCATCTTGTCTTTCTTCTTTTGAACATCATCGCTCTGTCTCCATGGATCTGTTCTACCTAGTTGTCAATGATTTACCACATATTTGGACAGTAATAATTGGGAGATCAACTAAAAGGAAAAACAACAAAAAATATTCCAATATGGTGTCTGGCAAATGCATGCTCCCAGTTTAGTTTGTCATAGATTTTACCCTTTTCCAAAAAAATTAACCTCATGTGATATGTTGTTGTTGAATTAGATTTGGTGATTGCATGATTTATAACACTGCTCACATAATATTTACTTATGAAACCTTCCAGGGGCTCCACCCGCTTCTATCCTGGGTTTTCCTTTAATTTGTTGCTTGGATGTCATTGACATTATGAGGCTTCCCTTCAGCTCCCTTCAACACCTTAACCCACATTTTAAACACTGGTAGTTCATCTCTGTGCATCTGACCTTTTCTTTGTTTTCCTGAATGATCAATTAAAAGCACTTTCGGGTTCTGGTGTTCAAAGAGTGTTGTCTTCATACCAACTGTGTGCACAACCCTGTTTTTATTTCAAAATCCATAAGATAACACCTCTCCTCTACACCATGGGGAGTGTTTGATTATCACTCTCCAAAAATGAAAATGAAATGAAGGGATATTTACTTTTCTTGCCCAAAAGCTTTGATAGCTCAATTGCTTGTTTTCAGTGGCTTGTTATTATTTTTCAATTGGTGGATTGGCTGTTGGGTTTGGAGTAGCATGGAGCAGCTCCGAGTGTTGTTTCTGCCCTGGATATACACACAGGCATTAGTGAAAGCACAGAGAGAGCAGCTGAGATACAGACACACACACACACAGAGAAAGAGAGACAGAGAATGCATCACCACTAAAATTTTTGTTAGTGTCTCAAACATTACATCCATGTGAGAATGACAAATAAATGCAAATTTATTGTTTGGTTCTGCCATACATGGGCCTCTTTTGATTAAAGATGTTAAATCCTACAATACAGCACTTTTTACGATCTAAAAAAATTAGCATTACACGCAAGTTTTTGTATTATATAAACCGCAGTCTGTTAGAAAATTGTCAATTTCTGGGTGAGTACTCGGTGGGTCCTCCTGCCTCCATCGTCACTGGCTACTCAGTGGCGTCATTCCTGCCCTGTCATATAAAACTGTCAACGCCTCGCCTTCTCTCACCTGAACTGACACACACACTACCCCAAACACCAGGGCAGGACAGGGGCCAGAGCAAGGGGCTGTACATGCACCTGGTTGATTCTTTCTCCTGCTGATCATTTCGACAAAAAGGCGATCGTTGCATTGCTTCTTTTATGAATCTAGCAAATTATTCGTACTTCTCTGGCATGTGCAACATGACCGCAGAGCAATCGCCTGCCGAGGCAAGTCCTGTTGTCATGTCTCCAAATATGAGCCTGGACTCACCACTGCCTCCGCCGCCTTTGATGCTGCAGGCCCGGTCAAAGGAAAGCATTTTGATCAAGTCTGAGCCCCGAGGAAACAGTCCCAACACGGAGGACGGAGGCGCTCTGGGTCAGACTGAGGAGCACCTGCCCACGGGGAGCCGCAGAAGGAAGAGGCCCGTCCAGAGGGGGAAGCCTCCCTACAGCTACATCGCTCTCATCGCCATGGCCATTGCCAACTCCCCGGAGAGGAAGCTCACCTTAGGGGGCATTTATAAGTTCATAATGGAGCGCTTTCCTTTCTACAGGGAGAACTCGAAGAAGTGGCAGAACTCAATCCGCCACAACCTCACGCTCAATGACTGCTTTGTGAAGATCCCCCGGGAGCCCGGCAGACCAGGTAAAGGCAATTACTGGACGTTAGACCCCGCAGCTGAGGACATGTTTGACAACGGAAGTTTTTTGAGGAGAAGGAAAAGATTCAAGCGCACAGACGTTAGCACCTACCCCGGTTACATGCAGAGCTCCAGCGCTTTTACGCCAACGCCAATGGGAAGGCCTTCGTATCCAAACGCCCTGTATGCCGGGATAGGGTCAGGTTACGGCTCTCAGCTGACGGCCACATCCCCACACCCAGCCATGCTGCATCATTACCAGACCTCTTCTGGAGTCAGCCAAGGACAGCCGCGCATGTTCAGCATCGACAACATCATCAGTCAGCAGACGGTTGTGCAGAGCGGCCCGGGTGGGGACCTCAACTCCCAAGCGCTGGGGCTGGGTGGAGGCGATCTGAGCACTATGACCTCCAGCTGCTCGGTAACCGGCACCGACCCGTCTGCTTGCTTCCAGACCCAGACTGTCAACCCGTCAGCGAACATGCTGAGCAGAAACAGCGGGAACCTTTCATCCAACCTGACCACCGGGTACCCATATTCCTCTCCGGCTTCTCCTCCAAATCTACCCACCATGACCCAGTCTGGGTTCTCCCCGGGCAGCTCCCAAGTGTACTGTACGAGCAACCGGCTTTCCCTACCGGCATTGCGCCCGAGCTCCTGCGCCGAGCACTCGGAGCAGCTACTGGGCCTTTCCAGCCCCATGAACTACAACAACACTTACATGAGACAAGCCAACTTTGCATCAGGATTAGAGCGGTATATGTAAGATGACAACTGTAAAAACTTAAGTGACTGCAGAAAGGAAGGATTCTGGACCTAAATAGTCTATTAAAGGAAAAAGCCCCAAATTAATCAGAAGAACAGCTTAAAAATAATAAGTCCATATTATTCAGTCAGCATAACAATAATGATAGATTTAGTTCAAGCTGGAATTTCGGAATTTAATTTTTGCCAAGCTCAAAATCGACATGACACAATAAGACCGAGCCTCAATATGAAACATTCCTATTTGAAAAGGTGTAAAGCCATTTAGTTTGACACATTCCATGAGTGTATCTCAATATGTATTAATTTGTGAAACACTGCTTTCGTATTTCCTGTATTTTGCCGTTTGTTTTTAGTTTACATGTTTCTTATAGACTTTTGTTCACGTCTGCTGTTTTTTTTATGTAAATATTGTGCTGATGTAAAGACTTTATTAAAGGAAGGGTGTTAGCATTACACGCGACAAAGTTGCTTGAAATAAAAATGATTTTTACAGTAAAGTAAATGTAGCCTTTTTCCTTGACAATTTAAAACTATGAAAAACACAGCAATGTATAATATTTATTTTTAAAAAGATTCCACGCATGTCTTTATCCAGTAAGTACAAGCTAAAATCTATGAACACAGTTTTCTTACATTGATTTAACCTAGATCGGTGTGAGAATATATTAAACCAGTTCACAAATAAACCACTTTAGTCAGTTCTTTGGAATAAATCATTACATCACCACGAACCACAAATGAACCATTCAAAATCCACACTTTTAAGATGACGTATTTAGTTGGGTACAGGTAGACTCGAAATTTTTGTGTTCAAATGCACGTATGAATAATTATATTTTAAATGTATTTCACTGACATAACCACTTACCGTGATTTCATTAAAAACACACACAAAACAAGCAAACAAACAAAAAACAAATATAGTTTTTATTGAGAAGTGTTCAATTATACAAATTAGACTCAAAACTAAAATTGAAAATCATCTTCACCATCATACATGAACTTTGATACAAATCACATGAAATTCAGGTTAGCAAACACCAGATAGATGCACGGTGATTGAACAAAGATACTCAAACTGCAAAACATAAATAAGTAAATGTCCAAAACCCAGCATTAAGCCTTTTTTATTAATTAATTAATTATTAATTACTTATTAATGCTGCGTTAAATCTCTGGCATCTCTGCTATAATAACCTTTGATATCCTGTAAGCTTTTCCTCATCATGGAATTTTACATGTAATATTGTAGACTTGTGAATTGTAACGACAGCAACACAACAAAAGAAAGGGAAAAAAAAAGAACTTCCCAATTTCCTTGTAATCTAATGAGATGACATAAAGAAAGTTTGCATAGCAGTTATTACTGGAGACAAAATATGTTTCAGACAACAGCTGGGACAATTTTTTATCTCTGGGATATATAGTTGAGATAAATTATTGTGTAAACAGTTATACAACTTATAATACAGATAGAAAAAAAAGTTTAAAAAACATTCAGTTTTAGGCACCAGGGACAAATTTGTGGAAACGCAAACATACCCATGAGCGAAGCACTTGCTGTGAAAACTGTAATGGTTGTTCCGTTTGAAGCATAAAACCCAACAATTTCTAACAATTCTAACAGAAAAGTCGAACTCAAAGTGCAGGTCTGCTCATCACCACCTAAACCTCATGCCAGCCAATTACAACAACCGTGTATTCAGCAAAAACGCCCAAACAGTTGTAGACAACTCTGAAGAAGCGCTGAAGTCACCGAAGGACTAGGACAGCTGTCCTACCACTAGGTGGAAGCAAAGGCACAACGTGTCCAGCTTGTATAATTTTCTCCACTCGCCAAGACTTGTTTTTAATCATTAACTTTTCCCGAACAGATTTTGAAGAGCAGTCACCAGTGAAAACACTTCTGATTTACTGAAATGAGCTTATTTAATTTTCATTGTGTTAGTAAGTCTTGTTTTGTGTTAGTGTTTCATCACTGAGATACAATCTCAATCTCATTTTCATATTCAAGTGCTAAAAAGTGCTTACGCCAACAAAACGCACTGAAGGTCTGAGATACACAATATGAATGTTTAAGCAATTTTTTTAAGTATCCCAAACTATAAGGACACTCAGGAAAACCACAATCCAATTACTATGATCACATTTTTATTCTTTATTTCCCAGCAATGTAAAAATAATCTCCAGCAGGCGCTCATGTGTAGCTATAACAGGCTTCATTTACATTACATATGAGTTTTCAGCAGGTGTTACTGTTTTATGTATCGCGTTATAACAAGTCTCACAGTACAATCTGCTCCCTTAACCTCATGTCAAGCACTAACCGTCTATTCAGTCAGACAGTTTATTTCAGGAAGTATTGTGTTGCACATAAACAGTAGTTGATATTTTATAGCCTAATATAGAAGTTATGTACTTCTCTGGTATTATAAAATAAAATTTAAAAAAAAATGTACTCATTTTTCTAACACAGGCTTTTGCATTGTATAAAGTGGTTTGTATAAGTTCTCTTTTCTCATTATGTCAGAATGCTTCAATAACCTCTGCCAGTCAGTGCAAATTTGACCGATTTGCTGCTTGAATGAGGCACAGCTAGCACACAGTCTCACCTGCGAGTGCAAGACTTTAATTGTCACTGCTCTGCAAACAGCAGAGGGCGCCTTAACACCATAAACTGAAGTAAGCCTCTTCTTTTTGAGAGTGGCAGATAATATGAACGCCTACTGAACCTTTAAGATGATAACTTCTCAAAGGTTCCAATAACTCTTACTTCTTACTTGCACGTGATTACACACATAGCAATAAGTAGACTGACAATATTTTTTACGTAGATATGTATATAATTAATTCATTGGTTATACTGTAAGTAAAACCCAGCATTAGTCAGCAAATGAAGGCATTAAGAATTGCTACCTTTTCTGTTCATAAGGCAGGCCATTGTGACATATGGTCGGTGTTTTAAAAGATAATCAGACGGAATATATAAATAAGAGCAATATTTTCGCTTATCTTCGGGCCTTGAGTTCCGTAAGAATAATTTAATATAGGTTCATGTGCTATGTCTCTTGGGTAGCTGTCAGACAGGTGTCAGAGCGTCTATTTCAGATTTTTAAAAGACTTGTAACAGGCAGGTCAGAGAGCAGGACACGTGGATCAGCAAGGGCTTCCATGTTTAAGGTTACGCATGCTCGAATTGAACTTGCTCTATCAGTAAAAACAAAACAAAACAGGACACACACACACACACACACACACACACACACACACACACACACACACACACACACACACACAGTTCAAGGAAAGGCAACAAACAACAAAAAGCTAACAAGTGTACTCGAAAACGCACGAAAATCTTATTCTTTGACATGCCAAAAACCAAAAACAAACAAACAAAAAAACCCACCCTAAAAGCAAAAATATGACATATATGAATTTGATCTGTTTGCTGTTTGACCTGTAGCTAGGATTAATGGGGTGCTGATGTAAACGCATTACAGTAATTCGATGTTTCTGCCTCATAATGAACTGGAATGTCCGCCTGCTTTAAATAAGCCCGCACACACTGCACTTCGTCATCTGCTCCTGGCCTTTCACGAAGATGAATTGAAGCAGGTTGCGGCACACTATACCCCCGTGTAACACTGTAAAATATGCAGAAAATGCGCACGAATAATGCTGCGAATTGTTGACGAGGAAAACACTAAACCCGTGAGAATTTTTTCTTCGTTTGAATCACTGAATTATGCGCCTGTCTAAAACCTTTCAGACAGACTTCAATTCAATAAACGCAAATGAGCCAATTTGAAGGAATGAGAATGGACATGCTCCGCTTGTACAACTTATTTATGCAGCACTTTGGATACTTGAATGAATGAATGAATGAATGAATAAATAAATAAATAAAGAGATTTAGGGTTACATTACATTAGATAAAATCGAAACAAAAATGTAAAATACTGAACAAAAAAATTAAAAAGGTGTCGAGGAATATTTTAGTAAAATATGATATTTAAAAAAAAAATCTAATTCACACTGGGATGCAAGGTGCACTCTAGTTCATAAATTAACCTCACTTAAAAAGCTTAATAACAATACTAATAAAAATAATAACTTGAGCTGCAGTTTGTGTTATTATCTTTTCTTTCTTTCTTTTTTACTTTATGAACAGATTCAAAATTTAGATTTCACTCAATATGCGTGCATTATTATTATTATTATTATTATTATTATTATTATTATCAGTAATGATAATAATAATTTTATAATCTTTTTTATGATCAGTCACCGTCAGTGGTGCACCTTCTTCTGAAGTCACGGTGTCTTCTTTAAATGAATCACTTCATGTCCAGGTATGAAACTTTTAAGTGAATAAGAAGCTACCAGTAAGACGCTTTTTCACTTTTAACACATACATTCACGTGCCCATTTTTTATATTCTTTTCCCCTGATAAAGCATAAAATATGCACAGAATAGTTGAGATCTTCGCACTTGGAGGTCTTAAAATATGTACATATACAAGGGAACAGCTGATATTGTTTCAACCTGTGTAGACTTGAGTGTTTCTGTTAATATTATAACACTTTTAACATATGATATAATATTCAAGAGCAAATGCAAATATTGTTTTTTGCTGGATAATTTCGCCCAGTTCCTGGTAACAGTGACTCAAAGACCACGTGACCAGCGTGGCCCTATAAATACCTTTTGAGTACTAAGGAGGATAGTGTGACAGTCTGGCTGGATACCTACCTAATCTTGTGCGTAAAAGCTTTTTTGAAAAGGCATTTGGATGCCCCAAAGTAGGTTTTTGAATGATAAGAATAAGCTTGAAGTGTTCACAGACGGAAACCATCGTGTCTGAAGAAAACACGACTTCTTATCGGTGCAAGATCGTTGATCTTTGACTCTTTTTTTTACGCGTGAACCCCAGAAGTTTTCTCGATGAGAGCGTCGCACTGTCCCGCTTGACCAGACTCGGACGCCGAGGACACGCCAAATCCACAGGTCAAAGAGTTATTTGTCTTTTTCAATTTTAGCCATGTGTGATTTCGGTAGTTGGAGATAAAGCTGCAATAAAACCCTTGTGTGGTTGTAAGGCAGAGAGGAAGGGTGTGTGCGCGCTCTCGCTCTGTAGCCTCACCGGACGAGAGCAGGAGGAAATCTGGGAGAGAGGGGGAAGACAAGCGGCAACTCCAAGGATGACTTTAGGGACGGATATGTCCGACAGCTCTGCATTGTCCGAGGATGTGGACATCGATGTGGTTGGTGGCGACATATCAGTTGGAAAAGACGGAAAGTACATCCACCATGACTTCAACTTCGACAATGACTCGGACGATAATTACTCCCAGAACACGGCCGAGAGGGTTGCCTCTCCAGGGCTCAGCAGCTCCGACTGCCCGTCAGATCAGGTCGGGTCCAATGCAGAGACCGGGACTGTAATTGGGGACAAACCCAGAAAAAGTGCACTTGTGAAACCACCGTACTCTTACATCGCTCTGATCACCATGGCCATCCTGCAGAGCCCCAAGAAACGTCTCACTCTGAGTGAGATCTGCGAGTTTATTAGCAATAGATTTCCCTACTACCGGGAAAAATTCCCTGCGTGGCAAAACTCCATTCGCCACAACCTATCCCTAAACGACTGCTTTGTGAAAATCCCACGGGAGCCCGGCAACCCCGGGAAGGGCAACTACTGGACTCTCGACCCGGATTCCGCAGACATGTTCGACAACGGGAGCTTCTTGCGCAGGCGGAAGCGCTTCAAGAGGCACCAAAATAATGATATCCTCAGGGACTCCGGTGGCTTTCTACCAGGATTTGGATACGCTCCGTATGGATACAACTATGGACTTCAGCTGCAGAACTTCCACGCAGCCCACAACCCTTACCACCCACACCACACAGGTGGTTCCTTCCCGTTCCCTAACGCCCCCTGCACCTTGCCCTCATCAGCCTCCATATTCCCCGCGCCGCATCATCTGCCCTCCCTTTTAGGGACCGATTTAAGAAAGCCTTTTTATCCTCAGCTAAGCCCCTCTCTGCCACCCCTCAAGACGGACTCCAGCGCCCCGAGTCGACCTTCGTTCTCCATTGATAATATCATTGGTGCAGCCAACTCCACCGCTTCTTCCTACAGCGCACAGCCGGGAAGCCAGGCTCAGATTCTGGCAATGCTGACCCCAGCACTGGCCTCTGCTTCAAGTCATTTGAACTTATCACAGGAGAGCATATTACAACCTGGGCCGCACAGTCAGACTTTTTCCAGTAAAACCCCGAATATGAACACTTGCCCTTTCTAAGAAAAAAGAGAAAAAAAAAAGACTGCCAGAATGCCCCAGAATATTTTTCATGAAAGAAAAAAAATCAATTGTGGCGTCGTCCTCTGTGAAGGTAGGGTAAACATTCTTGGTGAAGTAAGAATGTTTCTTGCTCTCCCAATTTCTTAACAGTGTACGAGGAGAGACAGGTTTATTTATAGGGTGTAAATATGTGTATAATATTGAGAGGCAAAAGAAGAGAAACTCGGAGAGGGAGCTTTTTAAACAATGCTGGCCTGCAGTGTGGCATGTGGCCTTCAATTGTCAGTGGAGGGGAAAAAATGAGTCTGTTATTTTAACATAAGTTAAATGTGTCTTCAGTGGTTACGGGGATTATTTGGGTTTTTTTTTTTTTCAAAATATTATTGAGAATTTTATTCTGATTTATATTGTTTTTTTATTTTTATTTTATGTCTATAGAAAAAGTGGCACTGTTGTTGAGATATGCTGACAAGAGACTGCAAACTCAGGTTTTTACTTAGAAAGCACACGGAGACAAATTGGTGTTTCTGAAATTAAAAAAAATAAAAATAATAATAACACTATAATTTTTCCACTATCACTCCCCCTGAATCTTCTCTACATGGTAAATTTGTGACAATATCATTTCATGTTGTCAGTGGACCCTTAGGCTATGTGACTTTTGGTATTAAAGAGCGCATTACCTCTCTCAACCTTTTAATTGTTCGTTCCTACCTATTCGCAATTTAATCTGTGAAGCATACAGTATGTCATGTGTTGCCAATAGAAAAACACCTAAATGTTCATAGGTCATTTTTGTTGTAATGACAAGAATAATAAATGTTTGTGACTTAAAAAAATGTTTTTTTTATTGCATGGAAAGATGACCTTCAAACAGACTCGACGCCATAGACTGAACAATAACGAATTGAATTCATGTTATATTTGCAACTATTTTTTTTTTTTTTTATTGAAAACTAAATGCAGTTTTTTTTTTTTTTTTTTTTTTTACTTTTTTTAAATTTTTTTTTTTTTTATTTTTTTTTTTTTTTTTTACTGAAAACTAAATGCAGTTTTTTTTCATTGCATTTAAGCTACTTTTTTTAAATTTATTTATTTATTTATTTATTTATTTATTTATTTATAATTACACTTTAAGTCCATATCCTACCCACTCGAATAACCCACAGTATTAACCATGTTTGTACCAGTCATTCAATTCCTAAATGTGACTAATTCAGGTGTTGATTTGCCCAATGAAACCAATTCGGCGTCCTGGGCATGCAGTCGGCTAAATTAAGACTAATTTAAGCTGTGAGAAACGAAACCCACAAAATTCGCTTTAAATGTTTCAAACACGGCTCGAAGTTTATAACACTCACGAATATCACGCAACAGTGGGCATGCATTCCCCTTGTGTGGCTCTTGCTCGCTTGTAAAGGACCATTTTCTAGCGAGTTACAAAGGCTCTAAATGAATGGGAACATTAGCGGGCCTCGGCGGTCTGTAATTGAAAGTGAACAAGGATATACCCACGGTCTTTTGGGCTTTCGTTGCTAATTTGTAGCAGCATTTTTCACCAGGCTCCTAATCCACCATAATGCGGCTTTTTGGCCGTTTGTTGATGTTGTCAGTGTGGACCCCTGGCCCAGGGGAGTGAATGTGCGCGCAGCGAGCGGTCCCCTGTGAGACCAGCCACACACATTTGGACCCTGAAAAGCAATCTTCTCAAAAGGCCCTCGGTTTGCTCGGCTTTCATGTCATCTGTGTTGTCTCGGGATACGTATAAAAGAAACAGTGGGACAAGTCCGGCTACAGAAAACAGGCCTATTGGTCTTTTTCAGAGTTGTTGGAGCACATGTTTCCAGACAGAAGGGGGTGTAAAGCCTCTTTTATTTACCAGATCTGTGCGCAAACGGTTAAATTAGTTTGTGGGTGTTTTGACAGATGATTATTAAGGATGAAGGGTGGGAGGGCTGACTCCTGTGTTTTCCCCTCAGCACAGCTCACTGAAAGTCTTTGAAACGAAAACCAACACATGACTACTTTCTTTACTCAGAAGAAGCCTTTATTTCATTTCTATTTCTTCTCCTCTCCTTGTTATCTGAAATTGGACAACTAATAAAAGTCGCATACAGCTTTTGGGAAATCATTATGATTAGCGCCTCTCCCGGTATATCCACAGTGTTAATTGATATCCTCTATGTATAATTTGCAGAGTAAATGAGGTGGAAAAAAACATTAGAGCACTATTGAGAGTTTTCTCCGCACGCCCACGCTGATAGGGAGTCATTATGCACCGCATCAGACCATTAAAATCCACATCAAGCGTGTGCAGAGGTGGTTAAACGGTTAAATAACGACAGGAACGAAAACGAAGCCAATAAAAATCGCGAGACTTTTAATGCAAGCTACAGATCCGCCACGGGGAGGTTCATGCAGAGGAAAAGAGCTTTGAAAACGGACCATTTGAGACTGAACTAATTTGTATGGATTTTCAGCTCGAATGCGCACTGACCATCCAAGCTCCATCTCTGCTGTAAGATTAAAGGCTTGTGACCAGAATAGACGTGGAACTTGCTCTTCCTCAAACCACTGCGAGCAACGAGCACAAACACAAAGATGTCAGAGGCGCATCTTTCAAAACACTCTTTAATTTCTCATGCAAGTCCCACACAGTATGTAATCACTGAGTGCACACTGATAGCTTAATGCTTCATAAAGTTCTTGGTCTTCGGCGCTGTTGTCACTCGGAGACCACCCGCGCTTTCAGCACCAGACTGCGACTTTATTCCGACACCACAACGACATTCGTCATTTTCGTGACGTTTTCCCTCAAACGAAATAACTGAGTGCTATGTGAAGTGACAGCCAAATGACTCAACAGTCACCATAAACACATTATAGTTTTCAGGGCAATTCCAGTCTCTTTCTAACCGCTTCCATATGCCCCTGCTTGGGCGTATAAGCAGCCTTAAACCCGCTAAAATTTATTTATAGGCTTTAGATGTCAACATACATTTAGACCTATTTTCTTTTCATTCTAAATATTTGTTCCCTTTAGGCTCCCCAAGACCTCGGGGAAAAAATAAAGACTTAGGTCATGTATAATAATAATAATAATAATAATAATAATAATAATAATAATAATAATAATAATAATAAATTATGTGGTAACCAGGATTATGATGATGATGATGATGATGATAATGATAATGATGATTATTATTAATGTTTTTCAGTACACACCACATGACCCCAGAGGATTAAATAAAATCGTTTTACTTAAATATCTCACAGCCCTGCCAATAACGTTATGTCCCTGATCGATGCATCGTTCACGGCTGCTTCTTGAAGGACGTAAGGACAGAGTGGGCTGACAGTACAAGGACACCGTGAGTGTGTGTGTGTGTGATTTTTCTGCGGGATGTGTGGCTGTGTACGAGAATAAAAATGTCAGGATACATTTTCAAGGTCAAGTTCCTGATTTCGGGGTGTTAAGAGAAACAATAGCCACATTTACTCATATATAATATAATATAATATAATATAATATAATATAATATAATATAATATAATATAATATAATATAATATAATATAATATAGAAGACCTTGAGATTCACAATACCCCGCTTAAATAATCAGTTGCACCTACAGAAGATTTATTATTAAAATTACGATGCTGTAACATCATTTGATTGTGTATATATATATATATATATATATATATACATATATATATAGCGAGAGATAGATAGATGTTTATATATACGGTAAGGCTACTGCGTATACACACAAATAGACACTATGGCAGAATTTGTAAGGTTACAACAGGCCAATACATAGAATACCTGCCTCCTGTAACCTTCTGTTGATCCCTTAAAGGGACAAAAGCTGCCTTCCTATTATTTTAAAAGCGTCATCATCTATAAGCTTTAAAATCTGTCAGTTTTGTTCTACGGAACAAACAGATTCCTCAGATCAGAGGAATCAGATTCCTCCTTAATCTCCGCTGGTTATGCTCCTATAGGCCTGCCTGGATACATAATTATAAAACCTGCTGCTGCACAGTTGGGATAACTCTGGAGTGTGCTAATAATAAAAACAAACCATTCTCGTTTTACTGG
>VUQG01037823.1:0-19372 GCA_015106755.1 Etia nguti
TAATGAAATTCTTTGGCTCGTGCTCCTCAGCTTTACATGAGCATATAGAGAGTGTGCAGTTATATTGAGAAGAAAATAGCAGTGGTAGTAATAAAATAATAATAATAATAATAATAACAATAAAAAGGAGAGGAAGAAAAGTATTAAATATTAGAGAATTTAGTTGGTATTTACATTTAAGACAAATTGGTATTTACAAGTATTGTGCAAGAGTATTTGTAGATTGTACAAAGTTGTGCAATGAGCATTTAAGTAGCATTTGTTGAAGTGACAGTGTGCAGAGTCCTGTAATTGTAGTGAGTGTGTAGTGGTGTTTATAGAATGTCAGCAGTTCAAAAGTCTAATGGCTTGTGGGTAAAAACTGTCCCTGTGTCTGGTAGTGCGGGTCTGGATGCTCCTGAACCGCCTGCCAGACATAGGGGTGTGAAAAGTCTGTGGCTGGGGTGGCTGGAATCAGAGAGGATCCGCTGTGTCTTCCTCATGCAGGGCTGTCTGTAGAGATCCGGCATGGCTGGCAATTCAGTCCTGGTGATGCGCAGTGCTGATCTCACACCACCCTCTGCAGAGCTTTGCGGTCCAGAGCATTACAGCTGCCGTACCAAGTGGTGATGCAGCCAGTCAGAATACTTTCAATGGTGCATCGATAGAAGTTTGCAAGTATTCTGGGGTTCATGCCGAATCTTCTCAGGCGCCGCAGGAAGAAGAGCCGCTGTCTTGCTGCTTTTGTGACCACACCAACATGGTGTGACCAGCTCAGATCCTCGCTGATGTTGATGCCCAGGAATCTGAAGCAGCTGACTCTCTCCACCTCTGCTCCTTCGATGTGGATGGGGATGTGGCCTCCTCTCTGCAGTCTCCTGTAGTCCACGATGAGCTCCTTGGTTTTGCTGACGTTAAGCAGCAGGTTGTTGTCGCGGCACCATGATGTCAGGGCTAATTTCATTTTTAAGAAATAGGTATATAAAAATAACTTCTCAGTAAAAACTAAAATTACAACATAAACCATTTTGAGTGATTACAATTCACAATATTAGATAATAATGTATATTACCATTATTCTTTATAATTTTGTAGTGCTTTATTATGTTACAGATAATTTTGGTATGGTGTAATACAATATGTCGCTTTAAACCAGGGGTGTCAAACTGATTTTACATGGCGCGCCACATACTTTGATCTTAAGCAGGCCGAAACAAGGAAAACTCCCGTTTCTCTCAGTGTAAAGAAGTTGCATATTTAACTGTTTTTCTATATGATAAAGAAAAAGCTGCTGTCAGCACTACTCTTTGGACTTAAAATGTAAGAAATAAATGTGTAAAATTACAGAAAAAGTTCTGGTTGCTCAACTTTTTCTTCAAGATTAACTTTAAATTTCTATAGTAGAAAGTGAAAAAAATAAACTTTTTGGTTTTTTTACAAAGTTACAGAGGTTTTATTAAAGACATAGCTAAGCGTTTTGTAATTTGTCAGATTTTGTGAAGGTTGAAATTTCTTCGGTATTGAAAAAGCAGCGGTCGACAACACTACACAACGGTGCGTGATAAGCAAGCGAAAGAAAACAGAGATTTTTGATGGGAAAGTGGCCCCGAAGCACACTAACTTCGAAACTTCCAGGAAGTTTCGATTAAAAGTAAGGAATTCATTAAAATGTTTTTCAAAAGTGAAGTGTAGTTTTGGTCTTCTTTTGCTGCTGGTTCCCAAAATTTTGGTCAGAGTGACGAAATCGGCATTTTCGGTGACTGCATGTCCGGACCAGCGCTTTGCATTTACATCCTTTCGCGGTATCTGTTTACCTGCTCTTTTAGCTTGCATTTAAATCCAGCGACCCTCTGTTTATGTGGCCTGTACTACTACACTTGCTGTCTTCGTAACGTCTGCCCCCTTCCTTTTTTCACTTAATGGTATGATTACAGTCTGTCTTTGCATGTGATTGGCTGCATGGCGTGCCCATCAAAATAAAGCCCAACTCCTGCCTACATAAATTCTCAGCAGGGCTGAAGATTTGGCTGCCAGATGCTGACTGGCCATTAATAACTCACATATGAAATTATGTCATATCCAGCCAGCCCGCAAGCCGTACGTTTGACACCTCTGCTTTGAACTGTGATTTGGTGGTCATTAAGTCTATGACTTCAACATGTGGACTTGTAAAGAAGTTATCACAAAGCACATACAAATCAAATTTATAAATGTTCTCGTCACTGATTACTCACAGAATATCTGAGCTGCTGATCCGAAGTGACCTTTAAAAAGTCAGAAATCAGTATAAGAAACTGTGTTAGAATTACCCAACTACACACAGCCTTGCAAATTATGCAAGCGTCTATTTACACTGATTTTGGGGCACTCTCTGTTGTGCAGGTTTTCAACAGCCTTCTACTGCCCAGCACACCACACACAGCTCTCCTTCTTCCTCCTCTGGGTCTCAAGGTGCTGCTTAAATAGGGAAGACATAATTAGAGTGCTGACTGCCAGCTGTGTCGACCAGCCTCCCCTGGCACTGCCCCCTGAAACCACTGCCCTGTCCCTCCTCCTCCACAGAGCTAAAAACCACACACTGGCATTGAAATGTTTCTTCACATTTACATTTTTATCAACGATTAACAACAATATTAACAGTGCAGCAGTTACTGTAAAGATGGAGGCGGTCGCTAAAAATGTGTTGCACATTAGGAGATTTTGTCCCTGCTAGAATTTCTGGAACAGCTGTGAATAACTGTGAATAAGTCGGCCATCTACTAATCATAAGGTCAGCGGTTTGACCCTCTGCTTCTCCATATATTGAAGTGTTCATGGGGAAAGAGCACAGAACACTAGTTTACCCCCCCTATGTATACCTGGGAGTTTGAATGTGCAGGTGATGAATTAAAAAAAAAAAAATCCATTAAAGTGTATAGACCAAAATACCGTATGAATCTGTGTGTGAATGGATGACTTTATCTTGGATTGTAATTGTGTTCAGTAAAACTTCAAAAGACTACTGGTCCATTTATTTAAAATAGATTTCAATAGTACCATGTCTCTTATAGTATATTTCAAGTATTTAATCACAACATTTATTGCCAAAGTAGGAAGTGATATTCCTGGGGTGGCTGTAGCTCAGGAGGTAGCGCAGGCTATCTGACTACTCAAAAGGGTAGTGGTTCAATTCCAAGCTGCTCCATTCTGCATGCCAAATATCCTTGGGCAAGATACTAACCCCGATGCATTCACTGGAGTGTAAATATTCAATAGAAATGAATGCTCGGATAAACGCGTTATATAGAAACCAGTCCATTCATCATTTACTTATGCAAATAGAAAATAGGCTGTGGAGGTTGACTAGGTCAATGGGCATGAATTTCCAGTCCGGGGTTTGTGTTGTAATGTTTAGTATTTTATTATTGCTTGATTTTATGATCATTTTAGTAATGTTAAGCTTTAGCTTTTACAAGGGTTTTGTTTTTGTGCTGGTTCCTATTGGGATATTTTTGTTATTCCAGTTATGAGTTTTAGTCCATGTCATATTTTTTAATACCTCCTTTTATTTGTATTATTTTATTTTATCCCATCTTGTGTTTCATCAGTTTCCCTGTTTTGCTAATTTGTACCACTTGATTATTTTGATATGGAATAATGCAACAATACTTTAGTAGTGTCCAAGAAAAAAAAATATGAAGCTGAAATGAGAAAAACTTCCTGAAAGTAGCAGAGACTAAAACAAAAATGTGACCATTTTTTGTCACATTTGTGTGGGACTTACAACTTGAACACAGCTGGGACTTGCATGTTGTTGCCATGGTGACTCATGTTGCTGATGAATTCAAGAGTAGGTTTGGTAAACGTCAGTGCTCTTATGCCCTTGTTATTCATTCTCTTACACATGGCCTAAATTCAGTGTGGACTCATTCACATTCTCTGGTGTGTTTTCTAGAGTACTTGTACTGACTGTGGCCACAGTGTACTGGTGTGTGGCACTAATCGGAACCTCTGCAGGCTTGTCAGACTGCCACTAGTCACAGAAGGTGCTGTGCCCAGCAGCTTAATGCCCAGCCAAAAGAAGAAAGCCTAATCTATTTTACCCCACTGCTTTACAATCTTACAATGGCATGAGACAGTTTAAACACATGCACAGGAGACACACAAGTCCACATGTAAAGATATTCAACGATTTATTAATTGTTGGGCATGCGTGGACTAATGAAGGTCATCTTTTCTTTAACATCTGAGGTTCCATCAAAGAGAGGTTCCAAAAGACGATACAAAACAAAGGAAAGGGGTCAGAAAGAGGAGGGGAAAGCCCTAAACTAACAAGTAGAAGTAATGCAATGTGTTGTTTTGTTTTTTGTTGCGGAGATTTCAGAAATTCTCTTTACTTAAAAATGAAAATGGAGAAAAAGCTTCAAAAGTCTATTCATCCATCCATTTCCTGCCACTTATCCAGGTCTGAAATGCGGTTGCGGCAGTTTAAGCAGTGATATCCAGAGCTCCCTCTCCCCACCTGAGATATTCACCATTTGGCTCCAGCTGTTTCATCATTGCATTTCCAAGCCAGCCGAGATCTCTTTTATAATCTAATTGTTTTGGGCACAAAAGAAGTGGCAGGCCTATGATCTACAGCAGATGAACAGAGTATGAATATCATCTCCTTAAGAAAGAGAAAATAACCCAATAAAGACCTGAAATGGGGCTAGTTGATGCATCTACTGCTTGATAAAGCTTCATCAGAAATGGTCTCAGTGAAAGCATGGCTTTCCAGAAGGGAAATGGGGGAGACAATAATGAGGATATACAATGATCTGTAAAACACAGAAGATAGTTTGGCCTGCGTTTTTACCCAGTGGTGTTGGGGGTCTTATCAAAGGTTATCAATTATGAACATAGAAAGGTCCTCTTAGATTTTGATCCACCATGCAATATGAGCTGGAAAGTGTTTGATTGACAACAGTTTCATTTTTCAGCATGACAGTTCCCAAACACAGCGTGAATGCACTAGAAGCATACCTGGGTAGAGAAAAAGACCATATTGAAACACAACAGCAAAAAAGTGTGTGCATTTCTTTTTGTTTCTATATTCCAATTGCAAAAGCTGCCAGACAGGACAGGATATTTAAAAAAAACAAAAAAACAAAAACAAAAACCCCACAACAGAGAACAGATCAAAAGAGAGCCAAAAGCCAAAGAAGCTCTTTGGAGTGTCCTTCAAGAAATAATCCTGAAGAAATGAAAGAAATTACAAGAGCTTGCCTAAGACACTCCAGGCTTTGTTAAAGAATAAAGAGTTTGGCGTTTATATTGTATTTCGATGTATCTTTGCACGTTTCAATACATCACTGCACCCATTTCCTATTTTTTTTCCAGCTAAATATAAAAAAATGAGACTTGGTTTCAGAATTTTGCACTGCTGTATTGACTTTTGTATTGTAGGCAGGAATATAGATCAACTCTTAAAAAAAGAACAAAAAAAGCTAATTGCTAATTAGACATCCTGTTTTTTGGCAGTTTCACTGAGTTTTGCATGATCTGACAAGGTCGATTTGCTGGGATGTCCACTCTGAGGATGACTGGAGACAAAGATATCACATGTGGATGCATCACTCTATAAGACCTGTTGCCACTGATTTTCAGTCCAGTTCTTACATCAGGATTTTCTCCCTGTTTCCCTTCCTTAAGAATGGCTTCTTGACAGCCACCTTTCCCACTGAGACCATTCAGATTGATCAACTGGTTTGATTTTCTGATGGCTTCCTGGAAGCAAATTATAAAGTAACAAGGGGTCAAGACCTTTGCACAGTATTGTGTGTGTATATGTATTCATCTTTTGAAGAAAAATTAAGAACTTGACAGTCTGACCTTGCTAAACATAGTAAGTAAGTAAAATTTATTTTTTATTGCACTTTTTAAGACAGGAATCTGTTACAAAGTGCTTTACAGGGAAAATAAAATAATATTATAATAATCACAAGAACAGCTAGACAGCAGTTCCCATTCCATTTATTATATATGATTTATAAATTGACACACTCAGACACCCACATTGAAAGTATAAAAAATACAAGACTACAGAGTTTTCTAGACTTTTTAGTGAGGTCTCTTCTTCATTGCTTTAATATATTATTTTAACTTAAATGACAAAAATGTAAAATTCCTATTTTTCTTAGGATAGTTTTGACAAATCCATTCATCAAGCAAGTTACTATCATTTATGTCATTTTAAAATGATATCAGAGCATACAAAACAGAATCACATGCAGCCAGCAACTTTTCACTGAATCTATACAGCACATCCTATAAATAAAAATTGATTTTTATGTGCTTCAAGTTTCATTGTACTTTGTATTACAAAATGTAAGGAAAGGTGATATCACAAGGGAAAAATTGAAATGTCAAGGAATGATTAAAGGCTGGACTGAATTTTGAGCACTAGCTAACTGACAAATTCATGACTTTTGCAAATACACGGGTCAAAAAAGGGCTTGGCTGAACCATTTTCAAATTGCTGCAAGATATGACTGATTCTTTAAAACGGATTAAAAAAAATGTAATCACTGTGCTGACAGGCATTTGAGATTTAGGATACTACAAAAACAAAGTCGAGAAATGTTCTACCCTTACAAATAATGAACCAACATGGTTGAAGTGTCTTTCACATACTAGGTGACAATGGCACCTTTGCGCTCTGGAACGCATTCTTTTCTATAGCTTGCATCTTGCAAGAACAGATTACCTTTGCGTCAAGCAAAGTGCAATGCAAGCATGGCAGCTGTGGAGCACTTCTGCATGCGGTGTGATGTAAATTTGTACAACCAAAAGAAAACACAGAATGATGGGGAAGGGGCATATAATACACATAAAGATCACAAGTGGTTGCAAAAAAAATGTTGTAGTACAGACCCAAGCACAGCACAACACAAATTTTGAGCCATTCGCTCAACCTAGCAATCAGTGCACAAGCCACTTTCTATGTGAAATGGTTTAATTGAGAAATATTTCTAAAACTTCTGAAACCAATGAGTAATATGTAATGATTCCAGTTTACTAAAACCAAAACAGGAGGGTGTAAGACACAGATGAATAAAAACTAGTGCAGCACAAATACACAGCTAATGTCTCCTTTAAACATGTATGTACCATATAGCTACTACTCTGGCTCACCTTGCTCTAAGAACAGTAACCTGCTCCTGCTGTTTACTCATATAGTTTCATTTATTAATATATCTAAAAAATACATAATTTATCGATATCACACCATTTTGTATGTGCATGGTTTTGTTTGCTTATTTTTGTTGTAGTAGATAACACTCACTATTCACAGTGCTTAAAACTAAACAGTACAGGCCAACACATACAGTGTGGCTGATAGCTGGCACCATTCCAATATCCATTAAAATGTAACTCAAGCCCAATACTGCTCAGCTGATTTTGCAGAGCAGCCATGAACAACTACTGAATTGAGCCACTCTCCAAAGTACTGCCTCGGGAAAGAGGAAAATAGTATTTTTGTAAGTGTAGTATTCCTACCAAAGAAGCATACATGCATCAGTTTTTGTTTTAAATCTCTCTTCAGAGTTGTCTTATTATGAATATTTATGCTTCCATTAAAAATGTTAATATTTTAGCTCAGTTGCAGCTATTTTTTTTTTTTTTACATATGATATAATATAATATAATATAATATAATATAATAAGAGAAACCACTATTTTTGTAGTTAATTCATGAAATAACTTTGCATAGGAAAGTTATATAGTTAAGAAAATAATAAATTTCATTTTTTTCAGCATGGTATACCATTTAAGTGACATAGTCATAAGGTATTCACTCACAGAAATGGACAATCATTTAAAGATGCTATAATTCAAAGAATATACAGAACTTGTTCATTTAAATAAAATGGAAACACCAGAATTTTCCTTTGTGTACACCTTAGCAAAAGAAAATGTATCCTAAAATGGTCAGCATATGAATTATTTTATTTTATTTAAATTACGTGTGGTTGATAAAAGGTATGTTAAAAAAAAAAAAGTACTGTACTCATTCTGCACCTGACAGGACGTATTCTGATAAAGATTAATACTGACAAAGTAAACATGAATATATATATCATTTTGATAACAAAATAGTTATCTACAAATGTTTTGTTATTGAGTGGATATATAAATATGTATAACAATATATATGTATTTCTATACATATATATTTACAACTAAAGGTGCACTTAAATAATGTCATCAAGGAGATGTGGGGTGCCTATCCAATCCAATGTCCTGGGCTCTGAAGCAGCCATAATCATGCACATAAACTGTTTACCGGTCCTCTTATCAATAGGATAGATTGTTGTAGGAGTGAATCTTCTGTTACTTTCCACAAACTCACAGAGCTGCTGATACACCTGTGGGTATTCGTGGCGTAAGAAAACCCCTCGAATCCTTAACTCTCGTTGTATATTAATGAAACAAATTTCTCTGGCCTTCCGACCTTCTTCTCCCTCTTTGTCAAGATCTGCTGTTCCTGGGGGTGGAGTAAGGATCAGTGTTTCCATGTCACTCTCTTGCTTGTGAACCTTTCTCTCTGGGCTAAACGAAGCCAATGCTACTTTTGCATATTTTCTGACAGTTGGAGCTTGGTTCCTTGGTGATGGCCCTTCAGGCAACTGCTCACCTACAGCAATGGATACATTTAAGATGAAACATTCGTTTGGGTCATACTCTTTACCAGCTTCCTGCAGTTCTTTACAGTACTCCCCTAGGTTGTCTTTGAAGCTTTCAAGCTCTCGAAGGGACAAATATGTAGGAGACATAAGTAAACTATCCAGACCATACTGCAAGAAGTTACTAGATGACAAAGGGTTAGGAAAACCAAGGAAGAGAACTCCTCTACCTCGAGAAAGGTAGCCAACTTTGGCAATACGGGAGAAGGCTTTGTGGACTTCAACGGTCTCCCGACAGTGTTTGATGATATGACGGCAAGTGCTACCAATTCTTCCATACAGACAGCTTTCTTTATGAATATCCCAGTCCTCCCTGCGACAATTTCGAGAGCAGTAATAGGTGTAACAGCTATGGCAGGATTTAAAATAAAGGCAGGCATTGAATAGAGTTTCTGTCCTCCGGCATTTGTTGTTAGAGCACATCATTGTGTCATCCTCATCTGGGCTCTGATCAGGGGAACACTCGTCTGCACTCTTCATTACATCACTTGCCCCATCGATATCTCGAAAAGCATCAGGATTCATTCGGATCGAGGTGGGCTGTTTGTCCAGAGGAGCTGCTTCTTCTGCGCCTGTCTTTGAACTCTTTCTGGACAAAGATACTGCTTCTTCCTCATCAATTAACTTCTTTAGTTGGTCCAGAATGTCTTCACTTGCCCTTCTGCTGGGTGGCTTATAGTCAGTCACAAGATCAGCCAGAAGTTCATCAAGTTGTTCAAGACTTTGCTGAAGTGAAGCATTGTCATGTGTCTTCTCTTTGGCTGAGCTTTCAAAGTCCCGATGAATCATTTCTGGACTCTCTGTGCTTCTGGTATCAAGAATGTCCCAACTGGCAGATCGTCCTTCAGCCTTATTAAGGCTACCTGATCGAATGTCATTATCTGTGATTGTTATTTCAGGGGTGACAAACCAGAGTTTACTGGTGGCGCTCTTTGATATCTCTGTTGGGCTTTTGTCAATCAGTGAGTTGTCAGACATTGACAAGGCTGCATAGCGTCTTGGTGAACTAGAGAGATTAACAACCACTGGTTGTGGTTTTTCACCAGCAGATCTCTCAGGCTTTCTGGAGTCAAGAAGATCATCATAACTCTGACCTCGCTGTACAGGAAGAGGTTGTTCTCTTTCCACACGTGAGTTGAGAATATTGTCCCAAGACCTTGAGTAAGATTTGGAATCTGTACCAAATCTTTGAGGTTCAACACATGGGTTGGTATACCATGGAGTTAGTGCAGGCTCTTGTTGAACTCTTGTTGGAGTGACTTGCGATGCATGAGAGGGAGGATTGGTGGTGTAACCAGATGCATCTGAGCCATACCAGTCATCTGTTTGTGAATGCATTACTCTAGCATGTCTTCTGCCTTCAGTGTAATATGCCCTTGCTGGGACATGGTGCTCTGGTGGCATTGCATACATCTCACTGGAATAATAAAACCTAGGTGGAGCAGTCTGAATTTGATAAGACCTTGGATCATCCCCATAAAATATTCTTGTTGGAGGTGTCTGTATGATATATGGCCATGGTTCATTTGCTGCATAGGATTTGGGATACCCTGTCTTCATGGAGTATGAATAGGGCTCCATTTCAGAATAATATGGTCTTGTAGCTACAGCATGCACCATTCGAGTCCTTGGATCTTGCACAAATTGGACTTTTGGAGTATATGCTTGTCCTGGTGTGTAACGTTCATCATGAAAGTAGGAACTTGGTTGAGGAGGAGCAGTAGTAACATATCCCCCTGGATCATCTGCATAAAAGAACTTTGTTGGCACATTAGGACTAGAGTGAGCTCTGCGTTCTCTACCATAGAAATCACCTGATGAAGGCATCCTCTGCAAGGAAATCTCCATAGGTTGTAAATAACTACTTGGCATGCTACGGGAATATTGATAACTTTGTCTGCTCTCTGTAACAAATGAGTCAGTGGGAGTAGGCGTTCTAGAATATGAAAAATGGCGTGGCACAGTCAGGCTCCTAGTCCCTGCACTGTGGTGTCTCTGCCAGGGTATGTCCATTTGAGGTGTAGCATTTTTCCGTCCTGAATGATGTAATGTTGCATCATCAGGCTTGATGTCAACCCGACACCTGACATGAGGGCTAGTTGCTGGTTTATCCAGACCTTCATCCTCAAAATTATCAGCAGTGTAGTGAGGAGAATATCGACTACTGTCACCCATTTGTGGCTGCAACTTAATGGGATGTACTTCTTGCATATGAGCCCTGGTTGCTGCATAGGAGGGTTCCCTATGTGGTGATACTTCTGGTCTCCGGCGGGAGTCTCTGTAATCCCTTTGGAACTCTCTCCCCTTCCTCCCTGAAGATGATGATCCTTCAAGAGACACAGCAGTGAAAGTTGTCTGGACTCGAGGCGCACTTTTTGACCTGGTCCTTCGTTTTTGTTCAGGGACAATTACCTCACTGGCCATATCTGTTGTCACTGGCTGAGGAGTCAGCCTGTGACTAAAAATGTCAGGAGCAGAAAAACGGTACCTCTGCCGGTGGCCCAACACATTCCAGGCAACATCTTGGTTGGATGCCTGCCTATCTCCTTTCCTGTATGGAGAATCCATAGGGTATTTGTGTGATTTGGGGTACTCCAGTGACTTGTAGTCAAAGGTACGGCAGTGTCTCTTATTGTCTTTGCTTTTACCGTCCTCCAGTGTGTTGGAATTTATACTATCACATTGTTTGGAAGATTGTAGGGACTTATAGAGTGAAGAAATGGGGATCACTTTTATGTCTTGATGCACCGTTGATACCAGTATGTCAGGTGGGTCTGTGCGTGTCATCTTAAAGGGATTCCTCTAGTTTTCTCCATCAAGTTGCTTTAATGTTGATGTTGCCTGGAGAAAAACAAAGAATTTCAGAAACATTTTGTACAAACATTAATAATAAAAATTTATATTATATTAATTTCGGCAATATATTCAGCCTTCTAACACTGGTTGTAGATCAAAACAAGAGCAGTACTACAAATTTAGTCGAGCAAAATTTTACCGCTCTAAAACCAGTCTAAATCATGGAATTGAATAGGGTCATCAAAATTTTTTCTCTATTTCAAGGTTAACTTCCTTTGTGAACAACTGGAATAGAGTTGCTGCTGACAGAGATGCAGCTAGTGACATGCCACTTAGGTAACTACTTAACTAATAAGATATTGAGGGTAGGATTGAAGGTAAGGGGGGGAGCCCCCCCTTACCTTCAATCAAATTTCCCACAGGGACTAAGACTTAGCGATCCCCAGACCCAGGCCTAGCTGTACACACACACACACTGCACAAAGACACATATCTATCCACATCAACCCAACCCTCAAAAATACGGATGAACAGATGCCCTCCCAGAGCCAGCAGCAACCCTGGAATCCAGTCAGCACTGGCCCCGGATCACCAGCCAACCTCTGCCCCGGACAGGATGAAAGAAACAGTGGTGGAGGAAGACTCACCTGCTCCCCTTTCTGCTTGTCAGTGTTAAAGGTTGAGCGCACATGGTGGTGTACGTAAGTGTATGGGGTCTAAATAGTGAGTATGACTGTATAAGAAATAGAATGCTATTAAAACTGAGGGGACAGATGTGAGATGAGCAGGTCACCCACTGCCCCTAACACGAAGAACCCGGGTTTGCATGGGTCCTGGGCCCACTCTTCTTATTCTCGATTCTTCTGTACGCCAGAGCACCTCTGCACCCAAGGTCACCACACCGAGCTCCAACAACAGTAACCTAGTTATTCAACAATGTAGTTGACAGTAGTCAATATTTTCCCAAAGGGACTACAAGAACTCAACAGCCCCTGAGGCACAAGGAAGTAAGGAAGTAAGATGTATATGTGACGTATTTACTTTCATAGCAAATTTACTTACATCACCTAAGATGCACAGCTATGTGAGGCTGGAATACAGCAACTAATTCATATGGATAGGTCCTCATATGGATGGGTCCTGTTCAGAGGTTCTCTGCCAGAACCTCTGAAGAGGAATACAAGTCCATATAGCATGCATATAGTTATCTGTTGTGTTCACTGTGCAGTGTGGGCATAGTATGTAAGGCCCAGTTGGACCATCCTTTGTCCTGTGTAGTGTATTCTATGTATAGTTTTGTATTGTATAAGTTGTAAATTGGTGCTTTTAGTCATTTTGAAGGTGTGTAAGCATATTTGTGTCTTGAAGTTTTGGTCTGGATTGATGGAAAGATCTTGCTCCCACTTTGTGGTTGGAAAGGAAATTGAATCATCAATTTTGAAAAAATAACATTTTTGATAACAATTTGGGGGTACAGAAATGTAATAATTCATAATTAAGTTAAGTTAATTGGGATTAAATCTTTCCTGTTCCCGTTGCAATTGCTGATATTCAAGAAACTTACTTTTGCTGATCAATTTCTGAAATGAAACAGAGTTTCTATCTTGAATAACATTTAACAAAAATTGGTAGTTCTACACCATCATTCTGTTTTGGCTTTTGTAGAGTTTTAATACTTATTTGTGGAAATTTTTCCCATGATAAATATAGGTAAAGTTTTGCAACATGTGAGATCATCTTCTACCATTTTTAGTAGAGGAATATCGTTCAACCGTACCAAGTCTGAGACCCTGGGAGAAAAAAAATTATACCTAAATATCTAATGTTACCTGACTATAGTGACGCGGTGGTTGATGGAGTAGTTTGATATGGATGAGAACTTTTCTATTAGTGTGATTGTCCTCAGAAGAGAGGTTTGTGCGTTACAAAGGACAAATAATACATCATCAGCATATAAGCTTATCTTACGGTTTGTATTTTCTTTTAATATCTACATTTGTGTCGGACTGCTGCTGATAGTGACTCAATGAAAATGACAAAAAGCAAGTAGCAAAGTGGATAGCCCTGTCTAGTGCCCATCTGTAGATTGGAGCTTTGGAAAGTAAGATCAAACTAAGCAATAATAGATTACATTTATTAGTTTGCATGTGTTATTGGCTGAGTGTCTGCCCTTGATAAAACCTGTTTAGTTAGGGTGTATTATAAATGAAGTGATTTTTCTTTTCCTAATCTTCTGGCAAGGACTTTGCAAAGTATTCTGTGGTCTAGATTTATGTGTGACATTGGGCAGTAGCTGGATGGTAGTCATCGATCTTTGGAATGTTTAAGAAGTATACTAATGATGGGAGAGTTCTTAAACTTAAGCTGGTTAAACTTATTGGTGAGGCAGCAGTAAACTGTAGCTCAGCTGCAGAAGAGGATGGGGCAGCATCCTCCCCTGGGACAGTGCTAGGGGAGCTGATAGGCATCATTTAATCATCATTTAATTGGGGCTGCTGTAGCTCAGGATGTAGAGCAGGTCACCTAGTAATCAGGAGGTTCTCCAGGAACACTCAGCCAAGTCACAAGCAGAAAGAATAAACAACCGTTGAAACAGAAAGGCATATCATTACATTGTTTTGAACTACTAAACCACTAAAACCACTGAAGCTGATGTTCCACTAGGACAAAGTCTCCTTTCTAGTACACTGGCATTGACCTTCTTAAGGAAGCTGAATAGTGTGATGCCCCTATAGTTGGAACACTGTTGGTGGTCCCCCTTCTTAAAGATAGGAATCACCACCCTGGTTTCCCAACCGAAAGGTACTGCTCCAGATTCACACATGATATCAACCAAGACAGCCCTACAATTCATTCACAAATCCATTCACCTCTGGTTTGTTGGTTAGCACCCAAACAGGCACTGTCACAGAGAGCCTGTGACCTTCTAGCATACTGCAGTGTCTTTAATCTAAAAGCTTTGGGATTCATGTCTAATTTGCTTCTCACCTTTCCTCCAGACTTCACCTGGCCTCCACCTGGAAAAACCTCAGGAACTGCCGCACCAGTCTGGGTCTTTTTGGACTCCGTTTAAAGTAAAGTTCCTGGGAGGGAATGTGCCAAGTGTAGTACGGGTGGGAGGGAGGCTAAAGAATCTGTTGATTTTAAACATTTACAGAGTTGGGGCAACTTATTATCATGTATTTGAGTGACAGATTGAGCGATTAACTTATTTAATCCTTATATGATATTTAATTGTTATTTCAAGATGTCAAAAATAGCCAGTGGCTCACTGGCTATTTTTGTCAGGAGCTGCACCTCCTCTCAAGAACTAGTACCTGGTCATTAAAATGACAGAGTGTCCAGGTTGAGCACCCTCGAGCATCCCACCCAGTGACTCCCAAGAAGGCTGGGTACTCTAAAGTGCCATTCGGCACATGAGCACAAATTACAGTCAGTGTATATTCTCTGACCCTGGCAGGCAGCAAGAGTGGAGGGGATACAAGGATACCCAGCCCCTGCCTGCCGTCTCTCTCTGTCATCCCAAAGGAAGCTCCCAAAACAGGTAATTCAGCAAAAGTTTTAGGTGAAACTGAGATTTTGAATTCTACCATTAGTCCATGTTTTCATTTTCTAACTGTTCTTTTCCTCGCCTTTCAGCTCATCCTTTGCCCACTATATCCACTAGTTCTCTCTACAAGCCCAAACCATGTAAGCCTCGCCTCTCTTTTTTTGTCACTTGGGTTCAGTGATAATGACAATGACCCAGTTCATTAACAACCTGTGAAAGTCTGTCATCATTAAAAGTGACTTTGTGGTGGTCTCCCAAGAATCGCTGCTAAACTTCTTGGTAATGTTTAGAGTGATCTATGCAATATAACTAGACTACTACAATTATCCCAGGTGAAGTGAACAACAATGTATTCACTGAGAGTAAAGTGGTCTAGAAGCTGGTAAACTTTTGCCCAACTTAAGAGACTCAAGAGTCTGGATCACTATATCACTACAGTATCTTGTTTTGTTTTGTTTATTTTATTTTTTGTAGCAATAACTGGACTACAATATTAGAGATGAGACATTTTACAGTCTAAGTCACTTAAATCTGCTATTCAGATATTCAAAAGTACGTATTGTCTTTAGATCTTAATATTGTATTTACAAATATTTAATATTTCTTGAATATTAACACCACAATGTATTATTCGCAGATTCAAAAAATAAAAAATACCACTGAACTGAAAAACTTTACTTAAGATATTCAGTTTAGCAGTACTGAATGCAATTGATGCAGTCAGGTGCCTTAGTTTTTTTGCACTGCATCCTTGAATGTCCAGATGTTTGACTTTTGTTTAAATAAAAAATGATTACCATAGTGGTCAATAAATATTACATTCTGGTAAACTTATGTTAACTTATTTCAGTGGGAGACATGATCAAAAACTTTGTATTTCTAAATTTAATTATTAAACATATTAAAGTGGTACCCTGACTTATGAGTGTACCAACTAACAGGTTTTTGGAGATATGATCCGTCTTTTGGCCTATTTTTTGCATTGAGTTAAGAACTAAAATTCAGGTTGCGAGCCAGCTTCAGATACCCCACAGCTAGTTGGTGCAGCGAACACCACAGTGAACACTGCAACATCCACACAGCATATTATGTCTCACTCGCTCACTTTAAGCAGTTAGCTCGCAGCGGAAGCATCAGTGTTGTGCTCGCATTTTTTGTTTTAAAACTTGTCCTGTCCGGCAGTGTAGCAATCAGAATTGTTGTGTGAAGGCCAAAGAAAATGCCCAACATATTTATTTTCCCAAGTGGATCATTTTTGCTTTTGCTATACAGGTCCACTTTATAGTCATATTTTATTAGAATTTTATTTGGATATTTTTATTTTGAGTTCAGAATCAGAACAGACAAGACAGGGAGATGGGAAAGAAGAAAGAAAGAGAAGTTGGGGAGAAAGTTAACAGAAGAAGAGGGAGAGAAAAATAGAGAAGAGGGATAGAGAGAGAGAAAAAAATACTAAAAATCTGCTTGATCGCCTGCTGAAAAAAAACAAAAACAAGCAAAAATCAACACATCAGGGAAACCACAGCAACAACCAACATATGCATAAGTAGCAGTAAATAAATATTAAACTTTACTGAGCAGGACACAGTATTAATGATACATGACATGACATGACATGTTTAGAGGCAGCAGCCGATTTTGTGAGTACCTGTTTGTACACTCGTGTGAACACTTGTGTGTTCACCTGTGTGCATACCTGTGTGTGTGAGCACGTTTGTGTTCACAAGGTTTTCCATTTAAGTATTTAATAGTAGGTGTGGGGAACCACAGCTCTGCCCCCCAGGACACGAAACAACCATCCAGAGGCCCCCCAAAGCCCCAGGCGGACCACTGCAGGATAGGGCTATTCGATATAAGGATATATATCGGATGACGATATGAAAACGTCTATAGTTTCATTTTACGCTATCGTTTGTTTTGTGGTGTCGCAAAATAAACTGTTTACGGCAATATTGTTCATCGTTTTGATGGTCACTGTAGAATTAATTTCTAATCTTTCTGATCCTGTTGAGATTTTTCAAAATAAACTGAATCATGCGAAATACTATGCAGAGTGTTTACGGATGAGAAGCAAAAAAGAGCCGTCAAGTGCTAAAAAATAAACCTTAGAACAGGCTTTTCCCCACAGCACACCATGTAAGAAATACTCACAAAGAAAACGGCGGCCGTTACAACTTATGTCTAAAAATGTATAGCTTCATGCATCGGTCAAAACACTCAACTCCGGGTACACGACGCCCAGCTGAAAACACTTCCCGCAAGTCGAGTTGCCCGAGATTCACAGAATTTACAGAAAATGTAAACTTTTTGTGATATATATCGTTGTTGGGACGATAGATGTCTTATATCGGGATATGAAATTTGGGTCCTATCGCACAGCCCTATTGCAGAAGCAATCATGGCACCCACCTAGAAAAGAGCAGAGGAGAGCCCTGGATGGGGGTCACCCTGCAGGCCACGGTGCAGAAGCCACTGGGGGCTGGAGTGACAAGCCAGCAGGCTCTGCCGGCAGCTGGCTATGCAGAGCAGACCGAGCCCTGGGCCCATCGACCCAAAGGCCCCCCACCCCCAGCACAGGTGCAACAAAGCCAGGGGGGCCAGGCCCCACCAAGCACCCTCCAGGAGTGAGCCACTACACACCAGAGCACCCAGCCCTGTACACAGAGGACCACCAATGCACCAGCAGGTGGGGGCACTAGCCACTGGCAGGAGTGTGGTGGGGGAAAAATTTCCCCCACACCTGGGGGAGTCTGAGATGTTCTGAGACCTGACCTGACAAAAAAGACATAGAAAAACAGGCGCACACAGACACAAGCATGGATTTCCATCCTCATACACATGTGTACAAATACTCACATACTCACCCAACATTGAGACACACAGAACTGAACGCAGTATACACACTCATAATACATACTCTATACTCCCAGGTCCAGGCACCAACAAGCCCAGAGGGGCAATCTGACCCCAGACCAAGGATATGGTTCCCTTTACTCTGGGGTGGAGACAAGCAGACCGCCCCGGTCCCGCAGCAGCAGGGAAGTCCAGTATTGTATAGCTAGTGTGAAATCCCTCCAAACTGCTGTTACTTAACATTAACTGCTAGCAACTGGTGTGCTGCTGCTGATGTATGGTGGTTTAAACACAACCACAAAACTGAATGCATCTGCTACAGATTGGCTTGTTCCTGCCAATGCCCAATCCAGCTTTTTGAATCAGCAACCCATGAGCCATTACCACTCATAACTGCTTAACAGTCAACATATGAAATTTGAAATTTCATACAGTTGCATTATAAGATTTTTTTCATATTAAATATTCAAAAGGACAGATCTGACCAAAAGATAACATTGGGAATAGATAAAATATTTCATGGTAAAAACAAGAGGGAAACATAACAGTGAGAATATGGCATATACTTTATACAGCAGTTAGAAATTAGAGCAACAGCAAAAAATAATATACCGTATTTTCGGACCATAAGGCGCACCCGGTTATAAGGCGCACTGTTGATGAACGGGTCTCTTTTCATACATAAGGCACACCGGATTATAAGGTGCATTAAGCGAAACAAAACAGTCAGATGAGTCAAACTTTACTCAACTCATTCTTCTTGCTTCCTCCACTTCCATACCATTGATTCATTAATATTGAATTCTCTCGCAGTTGCTCTATTCCCATGTTGTTGCAGTATATTAATAACTAACCTCGTATTGTGGATGGATTATCTCAGTTGCTCTCCTCACTGAAGTTTGGTCCATTTACAGCATCCTGACATACGACTGCATTTGTCCTTAACCATCGGGAACCCTCCCGTTAACTTTTATCGAGTGGAAAAAAGTTAGCGTTCATCCTCCAGCTTCACTGTGTTTATGTTATGCTAACATAGCTGTGTCGTTAGCGATCATGTAGCACATCATTATATACCAGCTAGTCTAACTTCAGTAACCCTACAGAAGTCACTGCTGTTTTCTGTCTTCATTTATGTTGGAAGTGATAGCAGAGCTGTACGTTTTAATTTTTTCAGAAATCTCTCAGTGGGAACATGCTATATCACGTTAAGTTGGAAACTAGCGAGCTAACTTCCTGCTAACTTCTAAATCCGTTAAGTATAATAAATTCTGTTTTTCGCGGATGCCTGGATGTTAAACTTAATTGTTACACCTGGTAAAGCAGCAACGCTGATCATTTTATTAAAGATGAAAGAATTTAGACAGTTCTCCAAAAGTTGATTCTGTTCATCTGGACGTTTTGTGGGAGAAACGTTTCGTCACTCATCCAAGTGACTTCTTCAGTCTCAGCTGACTGCAGGTTTCCCCAATCTTATAAACAGTACATT
>VUQG01037824.1:0-37425 GCA_015106755.1 Etia nguti
TCCAGTGCTGCCATATTCCAGAACTGCAACCTACTCGGAGTATCCAGAAGTACAAGGTGTTCAGTGCTTAGAGACATGGCTAAGGTAAGGAAGGCTGAAACCCGACCACCACTGAACAAAACACACAAGTTGAAACGTCAAGACTGGGCCAAAAAATATCTGTACACAGAATTTTCAAAGGTTTTATGGACTGATGAGATGAGAGTGACTTTTGATGGACCAGATGGATGGGCCCGTGGCTGGATCAGCAACAGACACAGAGCTCCACTTCGACTCAGACGCCAGCAAGGTGAAGGTGGGGTACTGGTATAGGCTGGTATTATTAAATATAAGCTAGTTGGACCTTTTCGTGTTGAAGATGGCCTAAAAAACTCACCCAAAACCTACTGCCAGTTTTTAGAAGACACTTTCTTCAAGCAGTGGTAAAGGAAAAATCTGCATCTTTCAAGAAGACCATGATTTTTATGCAGGACAATGCTCCATCGCATGCATCGAAGTACTCCACTGCATGGCTAGCCAGTAAAGGCCTTAAGGATGAAAAAATAATGACATGGCCCCCTTCCTCACCTGACCTAAACCCTATTGAGAACCTGTGGGCCTTGCTTAAATGGGAGATTTACAGTGAGGAAAACAGTGCACCTCTCTGAACGGTGTCTGGGAGGCTGTGGTTGCTGCTGCACAAAAAGTTGATCATCAACAGATCAAGAAACTGACAAACTGCATGAATGGAAGGCTTGTGACAGTTACTGAAAAGAAGGGTGGCTATATTGGTCACTGATTTTAAATTTTTTTGACATGTCAGAAATGTTTATATGTAAATTTTGAGTTTTTTTATTATTCTCAGTTTAACAGATGAAAATAAACAAGTGAGATGGGAAACGTTCGTTTTTTTCATTTAGTTGCATAATAATTCTGCACACTAATAGTTGCCTAATAATTGTGCTCATATATAGTCTCACTTTTACTTTCTTAAACATTCAGGTTTAGGTTCAGTAACATTTTGGATTGACCGAGAGCACTGTAGTTGTTCAATAAGAAAATTAATCCTCAAAAATACAACTTGCCTAATAATTGTGCACATATTTTTTTCTAACAATACAGCAAATTTAACTTTTGACTCACCTGCGACCAGCACGATGGGTCGTTTGTCTGGGTGAAGCTCCATTTGTCTAGCTATCCAGGGCCCGTCAAAGTGGGCATACCACCAGCCCTTCTTTTTATTCTGAGGATCCTTGTACTGGTCAGCGGGTCGGATAAAAGGAATGCGGAAATAACGCTGCTGCCGGTTCATGGCTACCTCTTGATGCTGGGCCGTCATTGGAGGAGCTGGGTTCTGTTCAGCTGTAGTACACAGTGCAATCATTAAAAAAATTATTTGTAGCAGAAGAGATGGTTTTGTACTTTCACAGCAACAGCTTTAAGTACTCACAACAAAGAATCTGTTATTTGGGCTTATATTAATGTAGCTTTGTACTAGCTTTGGTAAAAGACGAGAACATACTGAATGGGACAGGAAACAAAAATAAAGCTTTTAAAACATACAAGATCAAAAAGGACCAGGGATGCCCCATGTAATAAACACTACAGAGAAAGGCCGGGAAAGCAGCTTTTAGCCTTCTATAAAGTGGCCAAAGTAAAGCTTTCAAAAGCTATTATATCAAAAGAGAAAGCCAAGAAAATATAGTAAAATTAGAAGCAACATCTAATGTTCACATTGTCCATCAAACCAAATATTTGTTTTTAAAATGAAAAGGAAGACAAATTTAGTACAACAGTGAGCTTTTAAGGAGCTGAGTAACACTCGTGTGTGTTTTGTGGCACAGAGTATGCTCGGTTGAATTGAGAAGGAAAGCAAGCTGTCATACTAGCAACCATTGAGCCTAACGAGGCATGGCTGGCAGTTATTTGCTAATTAGAACAACCATTTTTGACAGAGTCGGACAGAAGGTGGCTGAATGTTTATCCTTGGCATTTCATCTGTTAACTGAGTGTTGGAAAACAGGCAGGTTACCTGTGTGCAGGTCACACAGGCGGGTCCCTGCCAATAAAAGTGAAGGGCTGAGGTAAAGACAATAACCTGCAGTAAGATTTGCATTAGTGACTGTTTATTACAGTATTCATATACAGTGTATGGGATGGTGCAAATTTATGGTCATGTTTAAAGCAACTTTCAGCTGCTCCCTTATTGTCAAGGGGTCGCCACAGCAGGTAGCTCTGCATATTTGATTTGACAGATTTTTATGCTAGATGTCCTTCCTGATGCACCCCAAACAGATTTGTGTCTCCTCTTGGGAACAAAACGAGAATCTTTTGCTTGTTAGGCAAATGTGTAAACCACTACACTATGGAGCCACACTTAGTGGTACGGTAAGGAATTATTTAGCAACAGAACACGGGGAATGATATCCTTTACTAACCATAGTCAGTGACACATTTAGGAGCCCTCAGATCGCTCCCGTCATCATTTTGTTTCTTGTTCTTGGACTTCCATGCATGATAGACCTTCAGACGGCGGTGAAACTCCTCTCTGCAGGCTGCCAGCAGGTCAATGTCTGTCCCCACAACATAGCATCAGTAAGCATGCACAAAATCAAAACAATAACAAATTGGCAAAAGAATGAAAGAGAGAAGAATGAGCGCCCATTTTTATTTAGCGCAGGCTGGTTAATCTACATCTATCTTCTGTTTTTCAACATAAAATCCAAATCTGGAACAGATAAGTCGCAAATTACCATTTTATATAGTTTACGAATCAGTAAAGAGATCCAGCAACTAGTTGGCTGGCAACTGGTTTCATAATGCCAAGACTGAAAAATATAAGAGCTATTTCCAGAAAACGTTGTGTGTGCATGTGTGTGTTTTAGGGTGCAGAATGCCATCTCAGTGAAGAAAACATTCAAAACAGACAGCGCCTTTAGTGAACATCGGGCTATAATCAGTCAGTTTTAAAGCACAGTTTTTTGTTGGTAACACCACCGATCCCATCAAAGCAAATGGGTTTCCAAATTAGCCAGATGTCCTTGGAATCCCACCGGGGATATCAGAGTGCCTAACACTGATCAGAGTACTGTATACAGTGGCAGTTATAAAGACATTGGCATAAAGGAATCTGCTTTTCATGCTGACTGAGAAGAAGGTTGGCTGGGAATGACTAGAAAGAGTAAAAGTCAGCCATCCTCCATAATGATGATAATTTCCTCTCTCTCTAACAGTAAAAAACAAGTCGATGAGCCATAGCAGCTGTGGGAACATCCTCATATTGGTTTTTTGTATGTTGCAGGGAAGACATCTTGTGTTCTCACTCTCTACAGCTGCAGTTTTAGCTCTTTAACAGCTACTTTGGCAACTCGGGGAATGACTGAGAGTGCAGATGAAAAGCATATGCAGAGAGAGATGGTACCCCATGGTTTTGTGTATAAGAATGGCCAAAACATGAGCTGATGCAGAATTATTTAATGTGGGGGCTGAAAACTGTAAATAATTTTGTGATGAAGTCTTTTTTATAAGGGCTTTAATAACTAAATGTGCATTTGATGGTTGATTCAATGTGCAGACACTGTTTTGTTGAGTGAGGTGAAACTGGGTGGGGTCAGGATTTCTCACCACAGGATGTGTTGATGACATCTCGCAACTCAGCATACTTCCACTTGCTAAGGTCGTACTTTTTCACACCAGCAGCAGCTTTGGTTGCCTGCACCTGAGGACCCCTATTGGCAAGGAACAGATGAGCGGGGGCGAGAGGGAGGAAAAAAGAAAAAGAAGGTGAGTGTGAAGACAGGTAAGTGTGACAAGGTGGGAGTATCAAGGGATTGGGAGTTGTTACTTTCAAATATGATTCAGGTTTAACATTTTAGGGATGTGTCAAAACAGAAACAGCTACCTTTAACGATAAATGAGAAAATAATAAAAAAAAACTTTTAAAAAATATAAAAGATTGCTAAGATGTAATGTTTCAATTGCAGAAAGAATGGATGAACATTTGCAACCAGCAGATTTATTAGGTATACCAACCTTAATTAAAAAAATGAAACAATCACCTCACTTCTTGTAAACCTTTGCCATTGTCTCAGCTGTTAAAATTCACATTAGCAGCCAGATAGCAGGGGAGCTGAAGAGCAGAGTTTGTCCATATCTCTGTGGCCTGTTTTAAAATTCCACTCAAACTACTGAAAAGCTCTTCCAAAACTTACCAAATACGTCTTGTTGAACTTTGAGTGTATTAAAATTGATGTAAAAATTGAGAGATAAATGAAAAACAAAGTGTAATTGTGCACTGCTTTAATAAACAACTACTAAGTCAACTAATGGCAATTGATGGTGTTTTTTAGCTACTTAACAGACTACTGCAGAGCTCTTATCTCATGTCTCCAGCTTCCCTGCTGAGTATAGGCGGCTAATTCAATAATACAAAGGATTTGTCTCCTCGATTTACAGTTGGCACAACTGTTACTGTCTCTGGGTAGAGGATTGCTGATCTATGAATCATTTACTAAATTACCATTACCATTTAAGATTCACACAGACTGCAAAGACTAAACTGATTTGGGATGATGATCAGTGCTGGCTGAGATGCGTGCCAGTGTGTAATGGTGATAAACCAGAGAAAAAAAAGGTTTTACTTCTGTTGGGGAGAGAAAAAAAAAAGCTGTGGAAAGGATGTGATGCCCAGGGCTTTGCTTCTGGCAGAATGTAAATGTGAAATGAATCCCATTCCCCACTCAGGAAAAGGAAAACAGAAAGAGGATGTGATCTTTCCAATATTCTTTAGCTACTAAGGTGACCATGCCAGCCAATGTGCTTACCTCTACTGCACAAAATCTGCCTAATCTCTGTGCTAGGCACATGCAAAACATGTGTCTCTCTTTCTCTTGTTGGTTGCCAGAGGTCACCTGACTTACAGGAATAGTTAGAGACACCTACAACATGGACTCTGGAGCCAGCGCTGACATAAGAAGCTTTTCGATCCAATGTCATTTGTGCTTACTGAAAGCTACAGGTAAAAGCGTGCATAGGCTATTGAATGCTTTCTCCTAACATTAAACACAATGTAGCTGTAGAAATACAGCGATACACATTATGTCTGAAACACCTGAGCTTTATTTAGGACAAGGTTTAGAGGGATAAGGAGAGCAGAGATAGACAAAAACTGTTAAACTTGCAGCAGTTTATGTAAATGGATCTGTTTTTCACTTCCCTTTTAGCTGCACAGTCCTGTATATTTACATGGGATGTGCAGTTCTTTCTGCAAATAATCTCAAAATGCTGTTTCCTGTTTTACAGCTACACAAAGATACTAAGTGTCATTATATAGAAAGAGTGAAAAGTGAATGAGAATGTGATTTTGAATATAGCTTGTTTGCAGCTGTGTTAATCAACTTTAAGGCTTCTTCGAGTACTAAAAATTTTATATTACCGGTAGTATTAAATATTTTCGGAAGGATAAATGATATTTTGGTTAAACTACCTAAAAACAGCAGGTTCTCAAAAACAGAGAATAAATACAGTCCAACTTTTTTTTTACCATTGCAAACTTTGTACTTAAAACTTTGTTTGTTAAGAGCTGCTGACACCACCAGTTAGAGTACAAAGCGACAGTAGAGTAAGTCATACTGTCACAAAATTATAAACTACTCTATGCATGCAAATCAGTACCCATAGTTTAGGACAGTATGTTCAGTCTGTCTGGTACACCAACTCTATGAAGGCTGCCGTCATGGTTTAACCCCTGCAGACTCATGTAGAACTATTTAAAATTGGAGAAACAAAGAGATCAGATACTGCACTCATCTTACACTGATGATTCAGTGTGCCATATTAATTTGTGGGTAATTATGATTACACATAATGAATTATCTTCTGATTCATGTTAAAATTTGCTTTTGTAAAAGAAAAAGCAACCATGCAGATCATCAAAAATTAGACTTGCGGGGTTTTTTCAGAAAAAGGATTACAGATTTGTGTTGTTTTTGCATTGTTGCTATAATCTTGCAAATATTTTAAGCCACTTAGCGATTCAGGACTACGACAGCGATTAAGCGAGTAAGGGAGTTAGTGAGTGAATCACTACTGCTGGTGTTAGGTACACTTAGAAACTGGCAGCTACGGAAAGCTGCGCTGATATCTTACATGGCTCTGGCTGAGGATGAAGAGATAGGAAGATCTGAAAAAAACTCATCACTGGGAGAAAGCACAGCAACAGGAGAAAAGGCAGTTACACACGCAAACTGACGTCAATAGTGCTTATTTACTGTGCACGGAATACATCTGTATGCAAATGCAGGCACTGTGCTTTACATATACATTACCTGCGCAGGGCTGCATCCATCTGGCTTTCATCAGTTATGAGCTCGGCCTCATTCTGAGCGATTCTCATGGCTAACTCCCTGTCTCTTCTCTCCTGCTCGAGGACGGCAGCACGTTGGGCCTGCTCCTCACGTTCCTGAGCCAACTGGATTTCAAGCTCGGCCTGTGAACAGACACATAAACACAAAAGTATCATAACACAGTACTTAATGCATCTGTCTAATGTGTCGATAAACTTAGCTCCAGTCAAAATACTAATGCTGTATTGTATGGCAGACAGCGCAGAGATGTGCTTGCCCAATATGCCCAAGCCTGATTAGACTTATTTATCCACTTTTTGGGCTGCTAATAAAGCTTCAGTGGTCATTTGTCTAGACAGAACAAGGCAAACAACTGAAAAACATTTAAAAGTTGGGAGATTTTTATAGACTTGACCCAAATTCAAAGTCCAGGTTTTTATGTGTTCATTTTTTCATTTTAACTAGCCAAGAGAAAGTTGCAACATAAATCAACAAATCAATAAATATTCATGTATATAGGCTGCATAGTGTGCATTCTTCTCCTGTGTCTTATTATAGAAAGCCTCTAATGAAGTCCTCATTGCATACTTTTCTCTGAGGAACTTTAAATATGAATACCTCTCCAGGTGAGAATATACTGCATTATTCATATTGTAGGGTGGCAGCTGTGTTACATGACCAGAGTGAAGCACGAAGGCTGAAACTCGACTGGAGAACACCCGAAACAATGCATACTCTTTGGCACTGTCCTCGGGATTTTGACAATCTTTCCTGAATATACCAAATTGAATGTATTGTTTGTAAAATGAGGCTCTTGATTGACACCCTCATTCATTTCACAAGAAACTCCAAGTTAAAAAAAAAAGAGAAAGATAGAAAAAGAAAAAGGAAACGGCTGCAGAAATTACCAAAGTTATTTGTGTTGAAAAATATTCATTGTACAACAGCGAACTACAGGAACACCACATGGAAAGTTTTTGTCTGAGCGGTGTTCCTTCAAGAAAATAAGCTCTGCAGAATTGAAGTGAGGGATATAGTGCTAGAGTAAGCTTTGTCATGGCTGAAAATAGCAGAGAACATAAAGCCAAATTCTATGAAAGTCACAGCAGACACCCATGGAAAGTTTACTGTTGAAGTCTGAGCCGTGGATCAAACCAGTTTTCCAAATAGTGTTCTGAGACATGTGGCTTATGACAGCCTGGTGTCACTACTATGAAAAAAGTGCATACAAATGTCCAACTGGACTGAGGTGAATAAAAATGGGGGGAAGGGTCGGGGGGGCTTTTGACATGGAAAGTAAGGAAAGGTGAGACGTAAAAATAGAACTGAAAAGGAAAAAAAATGGTGTAGCATCAAGGTCAGAGGAGAGAACAGATAAACAGCACTGAAACAAAAATGAGCAAACACATAGAGCTGGAAAAGGTGGCAAAGTGGAGATGAGATTAAGGGGCATGATAATAAAACACTGGACAGCACAAGGTGGGATTAACTAGTTTAGTTAGGAGAAACCAGGCAGGAAGTGGAGTCATCAATCAAGACCCTGTGGGTAATTTACTGGGAGTCCAACCAATGTCATGACCCAGCTGTTGCTGTAGGACACCAAAGACGAATAAATGTTACAGCTGTAGGCAGAGTTTGCCAGCAAGGCATTAGAGCCATTTTCATGGTTTTGGAGCTACATTATTTGGAGCTACATCCCTTTAGGTGTGTAATTTGTAAATTTTAACACTTCTACTCAAAATCAAATATTAAAAACAGGCTTTTAAGGTGAAGCCGGTATATTGCTCTGTTTATTATACAGTTGTGTGAAAAAGAAAGTTTTCACTTGGTGAAAAACTAAGGAATCATTACAGCTTTTAGAGGAATTAAGAGCATAAGTAGCAGCCAGGTGATACTAATTAAATGCACTTGATTAACTTATCATTAGGAATAGTGAGCACTTCTATGAAAACAGAGATTTTAGCATTTTGCTTTGTCTTTGTCTGGAGCATTCAGGTGTGTGTTGACACAATAGCACAAACCTTCCAGGAGTGGACCTCCCAGTGAATTTCATGCAACTTTTGGAATCAGGTAGTTTGGGCCAAAAAATCTAAAGTGTAGATGTTTGGCCATAATGAACAGCTCCATGTTTGGAAAAAAACCCCAAACACAGCATATCAGCATAAACACCTCATACCAACTGTCAAGCACAGTGGTGGAGAGGAGACAATTAGGGCTTCTTTCACATCCACACAGACGCGGTACCTTGCAGTCAGTGAGTTGATCATGAACTCCCTTCTATTCCAAAGTATTCTAGGGTAAAATCTGAAACCATCTACCTTACAGCTAAAGCATGGCCCAAACTAGATCATGCAACAGGGCAATAATCCTAAGCTCAGCTGCAAATTTACAACAAAGTGAAAAAGGAAAGAATCAAGGTGTCGCAATGGCCCAGACCTCAACCTGATTGAAATGCCGTGGCGAGACCTTAAGCGATTTGTGCAAAAATGAGTGCCTGTAAACCTCAATGAACTGAAGCAATGCTGTACAGAAGAGTGGGCCAAAATTCCTCTACGGCGATGTGAGAGACCGATAAAAACATACTGAAAAGGGTTACTTCAAATTATTACACTAGCAACTGAATCACAGGCAGTACTTAATTTTTCATAGGACTGCTAACATGCTGTTGCTCTTTTTCACATGATTCTACGTGTGCAACTAGTAAAGCACTAGTTTTTATTTTAATCCAAGGATTCAAATTGTCTCCAACTGCAGTGGAGTGCAGGTCATTTATAAGAAGCTTAAATAAAACTGCAAGGCTTTCATTAAATTCATTCAGCGGAGTTAAAGTAGAATTTTGAAGAAGTTAGTAGTTGTTAGTTTTCTAATTTTTACCTTTAAAAACTTTTCAACAGAAGAGCATGAAAGTATTCAATGGGGAAATTTTCCAAACCTGCATAGCCTTCTCCTCGTCCTCTCTCTTTTTTCTGTCCTCCTCCTCTTGCTTTCTTTTCAGCTCCATCTCTGCTTTCCTAAAACGTTGAGACCAAAAGGAAAATCTGAATATTTACTAAAAATAACAGTTCTGACAGTGTCAAAAATTATTGCTCCTCAGGCTGACTACTCTAAAGGCCAGTGTGCCACATCAGTGAAGCATCAGACCCCACTTTTGTCTTTTATTGTCTTTTGAGTCACATAGTTGTTTTACACAAGCAAAAACTGTGTTTAATAATTACATTTTGGTTGCTAAAAGATTGAGTGGAGTTGAACATATTTATTTATTTTACATCTAACCTTGCAGCGTTTTATCTGTGCTTCTCAGGAGAGCTGTTAGAGCTCTGTGCAGGACTAGCTTCCCTGCAGCTTTTATTGCACTTATGTTTTTTTTTGGCCAATTGAAGCATTGTCTGCACTTTACCCATCTGCTCTTCTTTGTACTCCAGTCTGTATGAAATAAGTGCAGGTAAATTAGACTGTTAGTTTTTCTTTGTCTTGTTTCTTGATGTGGAGTAGGGGATAAAAGTTTGTTTCTCCCAAAGCAATAATAGGGGAATCACTGTACATTACACACAAACACATATACTAGTAATTTTGCACTCAGCACTTACAGTCGTCTCTCTTCTTCCTCCTGTTTGCGTCGCTGCTCTTCCTGCTCCCTGCTCTTTCTCTCTTTCTCCATCTCCTCCTCGATGCATTTCAGCCTCTCTCTCTCTTCTTCCTCCTGCTTCTTCTTTTGCATGGAAGCAAGCAGCTGCTCTGAACGCTTCACCAGTCCCTGATACTCCGTGTCGATCTCCTTCCTGGTCATCAATGTGGTCTAGTCGTTCGACAAAATAAATATGGCAGGTCATGATTGCGAAGGATGAAGCAGAAATACATTTCTTTCTTCAGCTGTTCAACCATCCGATTTTGGGCCTCACAATGTTTTTATCAGTATTAAAAACTGATCAAATGCCCATAGGATGCTAGCAGGCTAGCACGAGTGTGCTATAATGAAAATATGCCCTGTGCTGAATTTGATTTGAATCATAAGGAAGAGTCACAAATGCCCAAACTTGCCACACTTTTCTGATTCCATAGGACAACCATCCCATGTGGCTACAAGTTAGACACTGACTGACACTGTGTGTACGTGTCACTCGAGTGCAACAGCCACAATGACCACTTCTCCACCCACTTGTCAGACAATCAGCAGGGGGAGAAGAGGTCACCATATTGTGCAGATTCATAAGAATGAGCCACTAACAGCATCACAGGGAGGGAAGATGACAAGGTCTTGTCCCTATTGTACAATGGTCTGACTGACAGGCACTGGCATCTCATGCATTATTCACAATGAGATGTCGTGCCATAAACAACTTCTACATACTTAGAAAACCGTAAGTGTCAACAGCAGGGGTGTTAATAGGCTAACAAATCGACATTAGGGTGGCGGAGTGGCTCATTGAGATAGAGGGGGGAGAAAGAGCTAGGAGTCAATGGTTCTTTAGTGTGAGTCAGGATACTTCAAGGAACCTATGGGCTCTCTAACTTGTTAATTAGATACAGGCCACTACCAAAGAGAAAATCAAAACTACTGGAGAATACAGTGCCCAGATATCCGGATGATTTGCTGTACCTAGAGGGTCCAATAAGGTGGGTGCTTATTGCACGGGGAGGGCTGGGATTTCAATAGCCAAGTTCGATCATTTAGAAAAACAACCCCACTAAATTGAATTATTGGAGAGAAGAAGAATCTTGCTCTACAAGCTATTCTTTTTTATCCTCAGGTGAGTGAAAATATTGATTCTGGAGGAAAGAATGAGAATTGGCGCTGCAAGACAGACTATAGTGTATAACTCCAGGATGAGGTCTTATTCTAAAAGTAGACTGTCAGTGCCACAGAGCTAAAAGTGCAGGTAACAACATACAGTAAATATGAGGTAGTAAGGCTTAACGCAATCTATCTGTTCTGAAAAATCTTCCCTTGATTCAAACACATAGTTCAAAAGAACAAAATATTCCACATACAGTACATACAGAGAATACTCAGAGTGTATTATACTTTGAACCAAAAGGTAAAAGTTCTCACCTTTATCTTTGCTAACAGAGCATCTATGGCGGCAGCCAGCTCCTGAACTTGCTTGGCCATCTCCTGTTTCCCCTCCTTCAGCCCGTTCACCACCTCATTGAACCTTTCCATGTGTTTCTTCAGGTTTCGAACCTTCACCATACCATCGATTCTGTGAGCCGTGATAAAAATGCAGACGTACAAGTCCGTATTTAACTAAGAAATGAAAGCGTAAGTGTTTTATTCTAATGACCACTAATAAAATAACCCCGTTAAAGACCTCATTTAGTCCAACTGAGGAAAATTATCCCTCTTTTATGTGAAAAGAAAGTGAAAAGTCATCTTCAGATGCCATTTTTGTCTTTGCATTTTAGCACTGAAAGGAATTAAAAGATCAGTGAATGGCTTCCTAATCTTTGGATTCATTTAATTTGCATATTAAACATAAGCTCAACTTTTGTGGAACTGACAATATAAATGTGTGAATGCCAGCATAAACTTTTCCTGTGCACAAACTGCCACTCACCCACTCTCAATCAAAACCTCATCGCGATGTACTATCTGAAAACCCATGTACACTGAGACACTTCCCATAGAGTGACACATTTCTACACAGTCCACTGATGACTTTTTAGATTGATTTAAACTTGTAAATGCTTGATATAGGAAAGCCATCAAACCTACCAAGTGTCAGCCAGTTTCAAGAAAAAGCAAAACGAGAGTGCAAAGTGAAAAAAAGACAGCAAATGGCACAGAAAAGCAGAAATGATGCTGAGTGTGTTTGTGGGCTTGTATATGTTCTGGGTCCCAGGAGCAGGAGGACACTCACCGGGGCTTATGCTTCTTCTTAGACAACCACATGCGGACAGCCTTTTGAATCTTGATGCAGGCCACAGCTCTGTAGCTCATCTTGTTCTTAACTGTTGTTGGAAGGAAATAGGAAGAAGCTAAATGTACAAAAATACTTTTTCACAAAGAATAGAATCAAACCTACTTTCAATGACTGCATACCTTAAATCCTATATAATTTATTTACATCTTTGTACTTGGTGGAATAACAATCCTGCTCTAGTAATAGGTTACACAAGGACAAGGTTTTGAAGAATCAAATAAAATATGAAATGCAGTAGTAAAAACAATATTTTAAAAGATAAACACCAGAAAACCTTGAGAGTGAGCTTCAAAGTAAAGTTAAAATTATGACACAACTGTTAATAAATCAGTGCACAAACTACTATAATAGGTATTATTAACCAGTAGCAGTACACTATAAAAGGCTTTCTTTCACCTGCTCACCCACACAAACAAAGCAGCGATAATAAGATGAAGCACTGAAATCACAGGAAGGAAATAATAAGTGTCCAGGACCAGGGGTATAAATTTACTCAGGCCACTTATCCACAGAGTATGTGGTCAAGCAGAGGCAGCGTTCTGTTATAGCTGCCATGTAATTTCATTTTATGCTTTTGCACATACACACAGAAGCCAGCCTGCACTTTGTTAAATTGTGGAAATCAATAGCTTGGCACTGACTGTAATGGTACAAGGAACTGCTTTTAGAATACTATTGTATTCAATCTTGCTGGAGGCTGCTTCATTTAATGTTCTCAAAGAAAAATCAGTGTAAAAGCACAAACCCAGGCCACGAAGTGTACGGCAGCACAAAGGGACTCCTCTATTTAAGCTACAAAGAGGCTGCTAATGTTCGACAGTAATTTCATGTTTGTTCAGTCTCTTTAAAAGATAGTAAATGATTTCAAATAAACTACAGTAAGAGCAGAGGAATGACATAACGCAAAGAAAACTGAAATTATTTGACTACATTACAAAAACTATTGCTGGTATATCTGAGGCTGCTTGGCTACTTATTTAAATTCTTCCTACGTTTGATGACAGACAAGCAGCACCATTGGACCTTCTTCCAGAGGCTGCACAGCAGCCACTTGTTGACTTTCTTCAAGAGCTCTGCGAGGTGGTCTGGGTCAGACTTCATGATCTGGTCGAATTCGGCAAACTGATGCACACACACAGCCAAATGTCAAGTTATAATTCAGTCAAATTTAGCATTGATGAAGATAATACGTCTAATAGATTCATATGTAATGATCTACAACATTAATATTTTACCTTTCCAGGACGGAAGAACACCCGTGTCAGTCCAAACTTGAAGTCCTTATCATTCAATCCTAGAGCTTTGAACAAAGCCTAAAGAAATAGCAGAACAACATTCAATGACTCAACAATATTGTATAAGTGCAAGATTTTAGGCTACTAAACTGTTTATATTTGTTAATCATTTCCCAGATGGGTCAGTGTGGCTTCAGGCTTTTTTTCTGCATTGCAAATTACACAACTAATTAGGGTTTACTTTAAACAGATTAGCTTGTTATTTAAACTCGACAGTACACGCTGGATTTCTTCAGTGAAACAGAAAAGTATTCAACTTAAGCCCACCTTGCAGAAAAGCCGAGGATTCAGCCGTGTAAGCTTATCCGGCATATACTGCTTATACATATTGTAAAGCTCATGGAAAGGGGCCCTGGAGGGGAAGCCCCCCTGCATCAGATCCAACACTGACACCATTCCTAAAGAGAAACACACAAAGAGAGAAAGTAATCAGAAAAACACATCATCCCTGATGGGTAACATGTCAGTGTCTGTATGTACATGCATGTACGTGAGAAAAGCTCCATGCCTATCCAAGAGAGGCACAATAGCGCAATCAACTTTAATGTGTTCTCATTCACAAAGGCTGTTGCAGGATTATATTGACATTAATTATTGACATTATTACAGCAGTACTGCAGTAGCAGGATGCACTGTCACATAAAAAACTATTTTTATTAGCAATGTAAAGCAAAACGCCAACACCTTTTCCCCAAATATTTTCTATCCCTCCTCTGTACATGTCCAAACCATCTTGAGTCTGTAACTCTGCCACTTCCAGCTAGGTCTCCTGTCTTTTCCTTTAGTACCACCGTCTCCAAACACCATAGAAGATCTCACTACCATCCTGAAAACCTTTCCTTTCACTCTTGCTGCTGTCCTTCTGTCATCCAATCCACCCTTCCTGCACTCTCTTCTTCCCCTCTCTTGTGTACTATGATCCCAGATATTTGAACTCATCCAACTACACCACCTTTCCTACTTCTATCTCCACCATTCCACCTGTCTCCCTCTCATCATGTCTTTCTTCTAGTGAATTTTATTCTTCTCGTCTCCACTTACCTAGTCTGGATACAATTCACAATGTCACCTGCAAATATCACATTACATGTAGACTCCCACCTGACTTCAAGTGTTATCATGCCCATTACCACTGTAAATAAAAAAGAGCTCAGAGCCAATCACTGACATAACCCCACTCCCACCTTGAACCCATCTGAAGTGCTTCAAAGAGCAAGTCAGACTAACCTGTTGAAACTCCTCCATTAACAGTGGAGCTAAACTGGAAGTTTTTTTAATCGTCTTAAAGATGATAAATTATGACTATTTTATCAAAAAACTGTTTTGGTTTTACCTGAGCATTGCAGCTGGGAGAGAATAAGAGCCCCTTCAAACTGGTGGCTGACCATCTTCAGATTGGGTTTTACACAGCGGATGAAACTTGAACCCTGTTAAAACAAAGATTAATCAGGAAATACTGGTCAAACATACACAAAATGCATTTTATAACATGCGTTTGGTGAGTACAGTACACACAAAGGCTGTAATAATGCCTGTTTTCTTTTTGTAAAAGGAGTTTTTTTTTAATTGATTCTGAGAAAGAGGATAAAAAATACATGGCGAAACAGTACATTTTACTTACAGTGCTACGAAGCTTCTCCAGCAGCAGGTTCAGTTGGGTCTGTGTGTTAAAACAGACAGAATGAAATGCTTATTTTTATTTTGGGTATTTGTGGTGAAGGTCGCCAAGACACACATGCTGGAGAATACATAAAGGGTGGGGAGCAGTTATATATAGTCATGCAAGAACCAAAGCACACTCAATATCGTATATCTCTTTTATGTAAAGAGACCGATTATTACAACAAAGGATATTTATCTTTCTAATTTTCTCTCCATATAACACAATCTAGCTGTTTATCTCTTTGTAAGAGAGTGTGTAAGACGCACACAGTCCTTGTGCATGAGTCCACATCTGGTGAATAAGTGATGATGACAAAGAAGCTACATTAGTAATACAGAAACTCAGAGACTTTGAAAAGATGGTGCGATGATGTAAAGGTTTGAAATGGTGCACAAACCCTTTTTATTCATCGAAAAAGACAGCCCAACACATGGAGCTGGGAGATAAGTCATGAGCAGCCTTGTATTACTTTGGTCTCTGTGATACGTAAGAAATGCACTTGAAAGTTGTGTACTTTCACTTTTGTGTGAAAGCCCGAGTGTCTCATCTCTTCTTTCTTTTATTTCTTTCCACTAGCCCTGCTTTCTAACTCCTCTCTAGTATACCTCAAGCTGACTTTATCCAGCTTTATCCACCAAGGAAGGATTTCTCAGAGGAAAGAATTGGAAGACTGGAGGATATCTAAGAGGGGGACCTTGAATAAAGGAAGGGAAACAGGGATGAGAAGAAGAGTGGAAAGGAGAAAAGTCACAGGAAAGGTCTGGATGTTAGAGCTGGTTTACTTTTTTTAAAATCACAAATCTGAAAAAAACCTAATAAAGATAGTGATGATTGTGTTTTTACTTTTAAAGTCCAAAACAACAAATTTCTTAAATCAAGAAAATAAAATTCAAAATGCAAACCTACAAAATGAAAAATGAAAATGGAAAAATTTCAGGACACACAAAAGTCAAAATTAAAGCATTTCATCTTTTAATTTGAACCACATACGATACAATAATATGAAATATTACAGCGTCTTAGTGTTTAGTGTGAAAAAAAGTGAAATATTTAAATTTTTTTGTAAAGTTAAGAGGTTTTGTTCACATGTAGTTATGGTATGGACTTTTTCTAACAATCAGGAAACTACCTTTAACAGTCACTCTGACCTTGAATTTATTCCCAACGCTGATGAAGCTGAGCTTCCCCGCCTTCTGTTTGGAGTCCTTGGAGGTGTTGGAGTTCTCAAACAGCTCTCGAACAAATTTGTCTTTTGATTCACAAACTAAGCTTTCCAAGGACATGTGGAGGGCATCATTATTCTTCTCCACAAACCGAATCTGAGAGTGCACACAGACAAATCCATACATGTACAATCATGAAAGACCTTTATACATAATAATAGAGGTCAAAACCCAATGCAGGATGTGTCAGTCAGTAAAACGTACGGAACATGTTGTACCAGGAGAACACGTGTGTTTAATTCACTGTGATAATAATGTTTGTAACTATGTATCTTATGCATTAAAATTTAATAATTGCGAAAAAAAACAATAACTCAATAACAAAAATAATTAAAAATAACAAGCCGCATGCTTAATATGTCATATATTTTGTTTCAGTGCCTCTCGACTGGCAACTTTCTAAGAGACATTATATTCAGGTTTATAACAATTCTGGACAATGACACAGTATTTGTAGTTTTGCCTCTTTACACCACCACAGTGGGCTTTAAATCAAACAGTAAGGACGTGATTAAAGTGCAGACTTTCAACTTTATTTAAGGGGTGTAACAAAAGCACTGAATTAACTGTTAAGGACATTTTTATTTATAGGCCCAAATTTTATATTTAATATAATGAATGTTTTACATCCTTTTAGGTCTAGAACCCGTGAACATCACCAAATACTGTGTTTCCATTCTTGAGCTGTTCAGAGAGGACGTTGCTCTTTGCTACGGCCACTTTCAGCTGCTGCTTGTTTGTGGGTCTCTCTGGCTTCAGTAACTGAAAAGCATGCTATGCTGGTTTGGGATCAGGTGACTGACTTGGTCACTGAAGAATTTCCCATTTTTTTTGCCTTGAGAAACTCTCAGGTTGCAATGATTTGGATCATTATCCATTTGGATTATGAAGCTCTGTCTGATCAGTTTTATAGCATTTGGCTGAATCTGAGCACAGAGTTACTTCTATCAGCAGTTGCATCATCAATAAACAGTAGTGACCTGGTTCCACTGACAGCGTTTAATGCCATAACATTGGTTCTAGCAAGTATGAAAAATAATGTGGTATGCTTCATATCATTAACCCCTTCATTATCCATATGTTTCTTTTACCATTATTACAAGTTCATCTTGGTTTCATCTGTCCAGAGAATTTTTACAAAACTGTGCAGGCTTTTTAGGTGTTTTCTGGAAAAGTCTAATCTAGCGTTCCTGTTCCTGGTTGTAACTAGTGGTTTGCTCCTTGTTCTAAGCCCCTGTATTTCCATTTATGACATTCATGAAGAGATGTGTCTTGATTCTAGACCTTTACCTCCTTGATAGTGTTCCTGAGTTGGTTAAATATTGTGAATTTGTTTTTCTTAACCATAGAAATAATTCTGTCAACATCTACTTTAGTAGTCCTCTGTTGGCTTTGTTTCTGAGCCGGCCAGCGCATTCCCTCTCTTTAAGAATGAACCAGATTGCTGATTTGGCCTAATGATGGCCTTGTCACTTGTATAGACATCTCGTGGGCGTCATATTTAGTTCCAATTAGCAGTAAACGATACAAAAGTTCAGTAGTTGGAATTGGCTCCAGAACTTTAATCTTCATATTTTGCCATGGAATAACAAGGGAACAGGGCTCATCTGGCCATAAAACTGCTTTCCATTGTGGTGATGTACAGGGGCAAAATACCAAAAAAAACTGTCCACATACTTGTGGACTTTGTGTATAAATAGAGGTGAAACATATTTTCATATTGGATCTTGTCAGTACAACTCAGTCCCAATAGCCATATGTGATAATGAGTGTTAAGAATTACTGTTTCATAGCAGACTGCTCCAGCGAAGTGTCTGATGATGAAGCCTTCATCATCTCGGAGAGTCCTGTGAATGGTCAACTTTGACTTTCTGGGAACCTAAGACGGAGAGGATCAAAGTAAATCATATCATGCCAAAACACATATATATTGATTTCACACTAAACCCATCCATCATTGTGTCTACAGTAGACTTTTGTTTGTCCACATGACTACTGAGTGCACAGGGCTTCTTTATCCTCATCATTAGCTGCTTAACAGGTGTAACCTGGATCAGATGATTTCATTTTAAATGTGAAATGTCTTTGCAGCTCAAGTTTTTTACAGGGTTTACAGGGCATTGGGCTAGTAAGTGAACATCATTAAGAGCCTATGAACACTGCATAGCAGAGTTTAGCTCTTAGATTAAATTCTTCTCTCTATTAATATCTATATCTATATATCTGAGTAGCAACTCTCCCCACTGTAGTGTGGCTGCAACCAGCCTCCTCTTATCTTAAGCCCAAACTAGTGCCAAGGCAACGTATTTAAAAAGATTTCATGCGTGCAGATTTACAGGCGAAGTGACAAACAATAGCAGCAAAGACAGCGACAGAGGGAGGGTGTAAGATTGTGCGTCATTCACAAAAGTATTGTAACAAACAGGAAGAGTAAGAATGATTACGATGACAGTCCTGTCCCTAGTCTAACAAAGAATGAATTAGATGCAGGAGGGGTATAATAGGAGAACAACGGAGAAAAAGCAAAGAAAGAAGGGAAAAGTGAATAAGAAACAGAGAAAGGATAAGGACGAAGTCTGACCGTGAGTCTGAAGTGGTCTTTATGCTTGCTGTGAACAGCCTGTGCAAAGTGTTGGTCACTGGCTTGTGGAAGACGGTTCTCTTCATCCAAAATGTCCAGGATTCCCGTCAGCTTTGCTTCCACTAGATCTGAAAAAGCCAAATATTTGTCCATCAGCCACAGTATTGTGACATTAAGTCCAGCTCTACAAATCTCAGACAGATATTTTGTGAATAACAATCCTTTCATTCCTATTGTCCTAAATGTTAGCTGACAAGATCTGAAAATAATTTATGTTAACACCTCAAAGCAAGTGATATCCATTCATCCATAAAGTTTAAAATATTTAAAGACGTTTTTAGAAACAACAAAGAGCATTCACTTAGAATAATGTGGAAATTACAAAAGCAATTATGAAACAAGTCGGAAAAAAAAATCACAAAACATTCTGTTCCTCGATATAGATTTATTGGAAATTTCCACTGCTTATCATTTCTGGAAAATGAATATTCAGAGCACAAAATGTTCGTCAGGATGCTCATTTAGCCAAATAACTGAATTATTCATCTGACATCCTGCGCTTGGAAAATAATCTAATGGCCAAGGACCTCCGAAAAAAAAAATTTGCATGAACAAGCACCTGTGCATAAATCCTGAAGATTGATGAGTGAATTAATGGCCAACCCAAACGGTCATTTGCAAGTCATAAATGTTATTCATGGCTGTCAGTTAACCTCACACCTGAATAATCACAGCCTTTGAAATACAAATCAAACTGCTTCACCTTGATACACTGACTACTTCATCCCATTAATTCGAGGATTCATTCGAGGACATAGGCAACGACAACAAGGGGGGGGGTATCATTTCGCCGGCTTCTCATTGCACAATAGGGGCCGTGAAACCCACAAATACTCATCGCGCTTGCTCCCTTCAGACACAGGGATGTGCCAGCTCCGAGGATAATGAGAAGTCGGTATTTTTGTCCCCCTGACAGGTGTATTTTCGCTGCTGTGACGCGAAGCCTAGAGGAATGGCCTCAAATTAATGTCATGTGGGTGAGCTGATGTTACACTTGAACTAACCTCGGTACATTTGTGGTGTGTGAGCTCTACAGAGAGTCACAACAATCTCTCTACATTTGGTATTTTGCAGCGCAAGCTCTCAAAGGCGACACTTCATGGTTATGTTGCCCCGGAGTGTCACTCTATCGACCCGTTTTCCCTTACGAGAACCATCCAAGGTACGGACAGATACCAGGTAACAAATTAAAGAAAAAAAGCAAAGCAACATGAAATCTCTGGAGGGATTAAACACCATTCTTCCAAAAGATATTACCACACTTTGCGTGGTACTTTTACAAATGCTTCATCACAGGACAAAGTTCCCTTTTGGTCATTTGGAAACAGCTGAAGTCAGCCATTTTATCAGCTTTAGGAGGAGATGTGGTCAAAGGAAAGAAGCTGGCACAGACTTACCTATGCAGTCCTGGTTGTCAACATAATGCACCTCATTCACACCCAGCCCTTCCTTTTGATAGAGCTCTTGCTCCTGTAAAAACATGATTAAATATCCAAAATCAACACTGAAAACAACGCTTACTCTAAAAGTTTATAAAAGTTAATTCATTTTTTCTGAGTGGCCTTATAACATCATCCATCTCCAAAAAAAAGAAAAAACAAATAGAAACATCAAACCAACAATATGTGATTCAGATAACGAGAAAGAGGCTAAAGCCAGAATTGTGGCACACTAATTGGAGACCTTGGAAGAGAATAACGTTAAGAGATCACAGGAGAGAAACATGCCTTATCGTGTCCCTTGAGAAATTAGTATTCTAATGAGAGACTGCATGAGAGAGATGGGGGTGAGGATAAAAGTGAGAAAACAGAGAAAGAAACAAAAGAAAAGCTTAGCATGCCAGCAACTTCCACCTGCCTCATAAAAGAGTCAGTAAGTTTGGCTTATCAGTGACATGCTGTGGCAGGTTTCCCAGGATAAAGAAGTAAACCGCCCCCAAATCACCTTAATTCACCCAGGGCTCACCCACCTCCTTGAGAATACGTTCATTGAAGAACTGTTGCAGCTTCTCATTGCAGTAATTGATACAGAACTGCTCAAAGCTGTTATGCTCAAAATACTCTAAGAAGAGATAAACAGAAAACATACGTTTCAATTAATTAAGAAAATTAAAAGTTTTTACGTTAGTGGATTAATAAATGTTAAAGACAGCCAGTAGAAAAAAGAAATCATACAGTATATACGGTAAATTTAGATTTTTTTTCTGTATATTATTACCAAACCCAGCAATGTCCAACACTCCAATAAAGTTGGAGGAGGTCTCGAAAGGGAAGCACTGATTCACTCGTTTGACCACGTGATCGAAGAGGCGGCTGTACACTGCCTTGGCCAGGGCATCGCGGGCATTGTTTGCTTGCTCCACCTTTAGAGGCACCCTGGAGAGAGACACAAAGTGGGGCATTGACACAGTCCGAAACTGGGACATGCCTGTGTCTTATTAAACCTCCCTCTTTTACTTTTTATAATTAAACCAAAAGTTTTGTTGCGTCGTCGATGTGACACTTTTTGCTGCCTAGTATCCGTCCACCTTTTGTTCCAGGTTATTCTTAAAAATGTGGATTTCTGTGCCAAAGACAAGATATTCAAATTAAAATCTGAACCTTGAACTTAAACTTTATTTTTAAATATTTAAAGAGGGGACTGATGACAAAGTGCAGCTCCACAGAGGCTAAGAGTTCAACTCGGCAGTCCCAGCTGGAAAGAAGATGAATTTAAAATAAAAAGGTTTCGCTCTTGCCATATCTTTACCTCTATTTTCTTTTGATATTCAATGCACCCAACCCAATCCAAAAAGCCCTTATCCATTACAAACAGTAACAGTAGTAACAGACTGCAGTCAAAACACATGAGATCTTTACAGTTTATCTCAGTGACAGGCGTTTTTATCTGCTGCAATGTTTCATGCACACCCCAATGCATTCACCGCCCCCTCTGTTATCCTCAGCCTTACAGGGCCATGGTGGATTTGTCTGAGGCTTAATGACAAAACCAACCCCCCCCCTCTTATCTCCACCTGCTCCCTTGACACCCGGGCTTGTACTGTACTGCAGCCATGCTCCCCTCGCTGCCTCCTCAGATACAAGCTGCATTATTTATGTGGAGAAAATACTTCCAGGCCAGGCCAGCATCTGGCCCTCCTGAAATATTAATTTACCAAACCTGGCCCCATCACTCCAACACCACATCATCACAAAAATGACACAAGAGCACTGCCAATGCCATATTCTACTCCGAAAATGCTCTATTTAACTCGACAACAAAAATCACAAAAACAAAGCTTGACTAGTTAAAATACTACAAATATTAATCTATATTTGTGTGACTGGTGTACTCGAATAGACAAGGCTGTAACTGACTTAGTAGTTATATTAATTTGGTTTTGTTCACTGTCAGAATTAAGTAGAGCAAAGCCCATCTTACCACTGCCCAGGTCTTATTTGAATTTTAGTCTAATAGTATTCCCTGACTACGGATATTTTATCTGCAGGATATTTCTTTAGTCAGTTCAGTGACTGACTGAAATGACTGTGGCTTCCTAAAAAAAATGAACTTTGTCTCTAAACAAAAACACTCAAAAAAAGAAGATCAAAACTGTGCCGTTCCTCTTACTTGATAACTGTTCCTTTGGCGCCCCCTGCTGTAGTGAGCATCACCCTTGTTGTGAGGCTGACACGTAGGTCATCCTGATCCAGACCCAACAAATCAGCACAATACTGAAGAGAGTCGTTGGACTGATTCTTTAGGACACAACCACCTAAGACAAATAGCAACACACATAAGCATTAAAAAGGACTTTTTATAACAAAGTTTGGTTCTGTATGTGCAAGACTCTTCTTCTCTACGTCGTTATACTCTGCTAACTGGAATAGTAAGACTCATTTTTCTGAGGTTTGTTTATATGATGCACATATATAATGAAGGTTTTGGCAACCAAACTTAATCAAGTCATACTATAAGAAAGGAGTAAACAAGTATAAAACTAATTTTAAAAAATTGTGATGCTGTGCAAAGTGTAAGTAAAAACAGAATGCATCTTACAAGCAAATCTCATAAGCCCTTGTTTTGTTAAAACTGAGAAAATATAGCACTTTAAGAAAAATATTTGCTCATTTTGATATTGATGTCGGCAGAAAATCTCAAAAAAGTTGGGACAAGATAAGAAAGGGTATAAAAAGACAGCTTTCTAAAAGGGAAAAAAAGGAAAAGTTTCAACAATCCATAAAAAACAGTCTACAAATTATGGAACATTTTTGGAATACTTTTCCCACACGTAAAATTGCAAAGACTTTAAATATCTCATTATCTGTGGTGCATAATATCATGAAAGATTCAGAGAATCTGGAGAAATCTCTGTGTGTAAGAAACAAGGCTGAAAGTCAACACTGGATGCCTATGATCTTTAAGCCCTCTTGCAGCACTGTATTAAAAAAAAAACCTGATTCTGTTATCAAAATCACGGGCTCAGGAACACCAAAATTAACTGTCTGTGAATACAGTTCACCGAAACTGCAGGTTAAAGCTCTATCATGCAAAGTAGGAGTCATATTTGAACACAATCCAGAAACGCTGCCATTTTCTCTGGGTCAAAACTCATGTACAATGAACTGAGGCAAAGTGGAAAACTGTTCTGTGCTCAGACGAACTGAAATGTGAAATTCTTTTTGGAAAATATAGACCCCGCATCTTCAAGAGGAAGAGGATTATCCAGCTTGTTATCAAGTTTAAAAGTCTGCATCTTTGATGTATTGGTGCCTATGGAATTAGCAGTCTGCACACCTGGAAAGACACCATCAATGCTGAAAGGTATATAAAGGTTTTAGAGCAACATATGCTCCCATCGAGACATCTTTTTCAGAGAAGGCCTTGCATATTTCAGCAAGACAATGCAAAACCACATACTGCATCTATTACAACAGCATGGCTTCATAGTAGAAGAGTCCGGATGCTGAACTCACCCACCTGTAGTCCAGACCTTTCGCGAACCAAAAACATTTGATGCATCATTAAATGGAAGAAATGACAATGACAACTCGGGACTGTTAAACAGCTAGTACCCAATATCAGACAACCAACATCATTCCTATCTCAGCACCATTGCTCCTCAGTTTCCAGACATTTACAGACTGCTGCTAAAAGAAGAGGGGATGCTACACAGTGATAAACATGGAGCTGTCCCAGGTTTTCTGATATGTGTTGCTTCTATCAAATTCATGTTTTCATGAAACAGTAAAATGTAATAAATTAGCAAATCACTGCTTCTGTTTTCATTTGTATTTTACAGAGCGTCCCAACTTTTTGGGGAATTTTATTTATAGCAGCACCGGGCATGAATAAGTGTTCTAACAAGGAGTTTGTGTGAGTGAGAACTTTACTGAAGTGACAGAGAAACTGGGCACCCAGAGGAGTTTGAAAGTACACTCACAGAGATTTTGATTATATACACAGAACGAGAAAGAAAAATAAAGGGAACACGAGCTCATGTTTACTCGGGTAACAGATGCTCTTTTTCATCACCACTTCAGATTTATCTGTGGTGATGCTTTTCTTAAAACTCCATATTGGATTCCATGTGCTAAGATTCAATAAAAAAGTAAATAGATATTGATTTGTTTTGCTCATTACTACGGGCTGCTTATTAAGTTTAATGGCATATTTTGAAATGTAAAAAAATCCTGTGAAGTAGAGAAAACAGAAAAGCATGGTAAAAATGGACGATGCTGGTCTGAGAAGTGAGAGCTACTGTGTCTAAACAAAAACAAGCTACAGCTAAAAAAAAATCACTACCCCACACATAAAAAGTCCCTGTAATGCCAAGTTCTTGAAAATGACCTCATATTATTCTAAATGTGTTGCTAAGTATTGCACAGATGATGTTTATCTAACCCGAAGAGCTGCCTGTTTCCTCAAAATCAATGTTGCCCAGATGCAGGACACCAGCGACAACCCTGAACAGGTCCAGCTTCTCAGTGTCGTTCAGACCAATCTTTTTCATGGCATCACACATCCTGTTAAAATCACTGTGGTCGTCCAGAAGAGGGTCCTTTAGAGCGCCCGTCTTTACATGCTGCAAAAGACACGAAAGTTAGAAACCACAAAGTGGCAGGAAGTGTTTAAAAAGTCAGCTCAAATCAAGATTTACTCAAGCATCATGATATAATAATTTATAAGTAGTATCTATGTTCTAGAAGATTCATTAACTTGATGTTGTATAATGAGTAAATCTGATTTAGAACTGAACTGAACCCAACAGCTCCCACTGAATAGAAAGCCACACGTTTGTGGTAAAACCGAACACACCAAAACATTTTACAACAGTGGGTTAAAAGAACCTTCACCAGCAGCACACAGCAAGCAGACCATCCTTAAAACTAGAGCTGCTCTGCTACTGTAAGTTTGTCTCAGATGTCGGAACAACTGAATAAAGCAGAAAGACCAGGAATACAGTGTGAAACATCAGTGAAATAGAACTCATTAGATATCATTAGGAAAAAAATTTGGAGATTAATTATATAGTAATAATTACTATAACAAGACGTGCAGAGTTACGCCTAAATTTTGAGTCCTGATTATACTTTAATATAAGAAACACAGGTTGAGTGATGGGAACAGAATGCTTTCATTTTTCATGTTTTATTAAGATTAATTGAAAAAAAATGAGAACCTTCAAAATAAAATCTTAACTGTACTTCTTTGGAAAAAATACACTATTTATGTTACACTGCACTGTATGACTGGAAGAAGTTGATTGTTTTTATATTTCTCTTTAAACACCATCTGCACCAAAGCAAATCCAAACCAGGCATGCACACGCAGAGAAGAGGGAGCAAGCGCTCATGTTTCCTGTTTGAACTACAGACAGCAGCATGTAAAACCAGAGAGTGTCAGTCTTCAGTTTAGGAAACTCATAGGAAAAAGAGCAGGAAGCACACAAAGTAACACACACAAAGAAACATCACCTTATTGTCCTATATATAACAAAGATGTGGTGGGAACAAACAAATATACAATTATTTAATTAGCAGCACGCATTTATTAGTGATGCACACTTTTCCTTACATCCACAGAGCTCACTTGCCTTTTAATCATTAAATAAGTAAAATTTAGTGAGCAAAAACATCTGCAAGCATGTAGACAAGAATACCTATGCCATTTTCAGTACTGTGCAAGTTTGACCTATGAATCATTCAACCATGATCTAAACTCAAGGGATGAACCAATTTTGCGACTACATATAACTTAGCAAAGAACCTATTTTAAATTGTACATTTAAACACTTTGTTGCTAGTAGCCTGTTGCAAACACACATAGTTTGTTCACATTTCTTTAGCTGAATATATGCAAAGTACCAAACACAACCTGCCCCTTAAGAGTTTTGCACTAATCCAATAACACATAACATTAAATAAAAAGTTTTAGTGTGACAACTAGTAAATATCATTTAAAAATAAAGTATACATGTTCTCATTCAGCTTTTGGTTATTACTGTTTCATTTTGAATATCATAAAAGATATATATAAAAAAAGAAGAAGTAAAATGAACATAATAATTAGTCCCTAAGGGACCAACTTCTAATTGCTCCATATTAATTAGACGTCTACTGAATAATGCATTATTTTCTTCATGGCATTTATAATTGATTAAATTCACATATCTTGGCATAAAATATTGGTATCAACCAGTTCCTGCATATCAACTCAGTTTGGCGACATACTTTCTTAGCTACGATCTTTGATTTGTTTTGAGCCTTCCTCACTGTTGGGAACATAAATAATATCTATATTTCAATCTGCATACGAAAGAACAGTAAAGTGTTCTTTGTTTCCTCTTACAAAGGTAATTTAAGTGTTAAAACAGAAATTCAAATTAATACCCAAAGTTTAACAATATATTTTGGGCCAGAAGGATTAAGTCAGGACACGACATTACCTCAGGACTCTTACGATTCTGCATGATTTGTTTGTCGGAGTCCTTAGTGGCAAAATATCTGGTGCATCCTCGGTTCAGGTACTGCAACGGAGAAAAAAAATCCACTTAGAAACATTTTAACATGTTTAGTATTTTTATAAATTCAATTGACTCTTGGTGGCAAATCTACTGAGGATGTTTATATTGATTTTCATCTCTGAAAAGATTTACTCTGCTGTCTCCAAATATTGCTCCACAGCTGACTAGTAGTGGATTGCATGAAGTAATTGCCTCGGTTGATGTGGGTGTCGCCTCAGGGACTTGATGCGATGATAAACATCTGAGGGAACAGCTTGAAATGCTTGTTGTTCTGTTAACCATTGTTTTGTAGAGTATTTAGAGGAAAATAAAAGCCATGGTAAACACTTTAATACTCTCTAACTCTCTCCCCTACTGAGCTGATAATTGCATCTTAAAGAGCTAAAATTCAATTGTGAACTATTATGTTACTGAGGGGCTTTTGATCACACTTGGGAGGATGTCTTAGATTTAAGACAATTACATCGCTAAAAATAACCTCATGTGACATCTAGCGGGCCTTCACAGAAATACCAACCAATGGAAAAATACCTCATAGATGTTTGTAATGTCAATATAGTTAAATAATAATAATAAGAAAAGCTTCTTTCAGTTGGCAGTTGGTAAATTAATAAAACCTCTGCACCCACTGACCCTGAAATTGTCTGGAGAGTCAAGGTGTAATTTCTTCTTTAGGTCTTCAGATGCTCCGGCACATAGTCTGTAGAAGATGTGGTAGTTCCTCTCTTCATTACTTTGCATGCAAATCCTTGACTTCTCCAACAAGTAATGTGAGACGAATCCACCCACAACTGCATTCTGGTGGCACAAGGGAAGACATCAAGTCTTCAATGCAAGTTTTAAAACTGATGAAACACAAACGAACAGAACAAACTAGAGCTTAATCCGTCAACATTTCTTACCTTGGTGTTGAAGTGGATTTCTACAAATTTCCCAAAGCGACTGCTGTTATTGTTTCGGACTGTTTTTGCATTTCCAAAGGCCTCAAGAAGGGGATTTGCTGACGTTTGCAAATGTGAAAAAATACACTCAAGATCACCTTATCTATTAAAACTTTAATACATTACTGATACGTGCTGAATTCTTTTAATATAGTACCTTCAACAATTCTCTCATCAATGTCTTGACCGCTTCCATATGATGTGGTCAGATATCTGAAAAGATTAAAATACATTCAAAATAAAAGCTGCCGGTAAAACATTCTAAAATCCATCAACATTAAATGGAAAATTGATAGTTAATTAAACTTTAGCTAGTTCTTTGTTAAAGAGTGAAATGATCGTTTATTAATATGTAATAATGGGCTTTTGAACATTGTCTGCATGGTTTTTGATTTGCAAGATATTACCAATGACTCTCTTTGAATTCAATACAGGAGCTATTGGGAGTTTGAACAGGTTTGAACTAAAGTAATTCTTAAAAATGTTATATTGGCATGAATCAGAAAGGAAAGGATCAAATGTGAAGGAAAAACTGGGGGTAAAATGTGAAATCATTCATATGGACTCTTACCTGAGAACAAACTTGGTGTTTTCAGTCTTTCCTGCACCAGATTCACCTGAAACTATGATGGACTGGCTCATCTTCAAAACCTTCATGTCCCTGTAGGCTTTGTCCGCTAAAATAAAACATAACACCAAACACACAAAAATAAAATGTAAAATCAGGGCATGATGACAGACAATCTTTTAAAGTGTAGCTTTTAAGCTTAAAGGAATCGTGTAACAAAAGGGTTACTTTCAAAAGACGGCAAGTTTGAAAACACTTCATTATTATAATATATTATACATGTGCATTTCAATTACTTATATATTGAACCCCGCTTTTTAACACTGATAAGCAGGTGTGAGCTCTCACCTATAGCATAGACGTGAGGTGGCAGAGTGCCCAGTGACTTCCCTTGGTAGGACTTGATGGCATCTGGGCCGTACAGTTTTGGAATGTCAAAGTATGGATTAACAGCTATCAAGATATTTGCCACATAAGTCTGTGGAAGAAATAAATAAAAGCATAATTAGGGTCTCTGGATTTGAATGAATTTCTAGATATTACAAATAAATACGTCTTATTAATCAATTAAAGGAAAAAGAGGTGAAAAACACCCCACTGAAGGCTGCTGAGATAATCCATTCTTACTTTTCTCATCTACCAGCTGTCCGCTTATTATCTAAGTGAGTCACTGAAGTAAGAACTGGGCTTGCCAGTCTGACCATGACTACTAGCTTCCCTTCACTCTTTACAAGCTGGTACTTTTCCCCTCTGGGAAGCAAGAAAATTGATCCTTTCTTTTTTGCACTCAACCCTGTTACTCGATCTCCTCGTGATGCCGCATATGCTGCATAAAAGACAGGCGTATTATTACTTGTGCTAAGGCAGCTTAGTGTAGATGGTAATAACAACATACATAGATGTGGTCTTTACTGTACCGCACTCTAACATTGTTGAGGAGAGTGGCTTCATTCAAGTACATTAAGGAACCTGCAAACAGACGGGTTACACGTAATTAACATTTTACTGTTAACAATATGTTGAACAAATATTGTTCATGTGAAGACTCACAGTTGTCATCTACATGCTTGTTGACATCATCCTCAGCAGGGAAGACTTGGTTCATCGGAGCGAGAAAAGTCTAAAACGTGAACAGTTTCACTTTTACATTTACATAATATCATTTCCAGGATAGACAGGCGTGCTACATGTGGCACTGTCTTTGCTTTTCCGACCAACATTATACACTAGATTAATTGTTGTTTACTCCTCGCTGCTTAGAGAGCTTATGACACAAAACAAATGTTTATTAGAGTTCTCAAACATCATAAACAGTTAAGCAAGAATGAATAAACATGAAACGTTCACCATGCTTAAAGATCACAGTAATGATGTTCAGTGTGACATGTTCCCAGGCTAAATTAGTTACTGATATTCTCACTCTATTGTTTATGAGTCTGAGTTCATGGAAATAAACTCAATGGAACAAGTCGGCTGTGAGAGAAACAAGGGGAGACATGGCAGGATAATGAATAATTTGGTGGGGGAGAACAGGATCTGAACACCTGACTGAGTAAGTGGGTGGGTTACAGCGGGATGGTGGTAAGGTTATTTGCTGATCTCACAGTAACCAGACAACTCGGCGCCATCATTCAGTGATGCAAGAATGACACTGACATCAACAGTGTGTTGCTATATACAGTATATATTAAAAGTATCTGTTTCTTTTATATACATTTAATGTTTGCAGACACACTGACTATAAACAACTGCTTATCTGTGTGAGACTGATCCATCTTGTGCTATGATGCATGGTTTCTTGCCAAAAACTGACTGCAAGCGTAACGAGAATATGCTTTGTGTGCCCGCTAACAGGTCTTGGCACAAACTGGTCATCCACAATAACAATCCTGTGAGAAATATCTAACCAGTAAAACTGACAGAGGAAAGCAGGCAGCCAGGCCAAGGGTCTTGCAGAAAGCTGAGGCACTAATGAGTTCAACAGAGCACTGAAAAAAACACACTCAATTGCCCTTTCACTTGTTCAGTGAATGGGAGTTTAAGCTTTGCAAGAAGGCATAAACTGATGATTATGATACAAAGTTTTGACCTTCTAGTCAACAATATTTTTGCTAATGTTATTGCCTCCAGTGGCAATATAATCAGTGCAGAACATGATGCGACACAACTGTAATATCCAGATCCTCAATTTGTATGGAAGAAAAACATTTTTTGTATCTTTAGCATGTGAAATTGACATGTTTTATCTCAAGAAAATAAAATTAAAAATAAGTTCTCAGTGTAGATTCTTACATGCCATAGATGCACACCAATGAATATAATGTTTTCCCTGTGCAACCCCCATGCATAATAGCTGATATTACATGAACTCTAACATTTATAATGACTACATTTCATAGTAAATAATTAAATGAATGATGATTGAATTTAGCTAATTTTGGGTCTTGGGTTATGTGTGATGACAGTCATACTGTCATGAATTTAGCATGGGACACAGAACAGAGCTAACATTATAGTTAATAATAACACTTCTATTTTTGCAAATATGCAAATTATCTTGAGGGGGCTGGTTGACTAACTTGCTACCTTGATATCTGCGGTCTGATAGACGTTTGCCTGCCATAACAAACTATGTTTTATAGCATGACTTCGCTATGCTGTACCTGAAAACAACTACTGTACAGGTCTGTTGTAAGCAGTAAGGGCCTGCTTGCTGGGGATACATGATGGCTCAGGTGTAACAGGTGGCCTTTACCTCCTAATGAGCAGCTCTCCCTCCTGGCAACACTATCAGCACACCTGCTGCTGCCCTTTATTTATTCATGTCTCTGTACATGTGGTCTCTCATGTTTCTCACATTGTACACATTGTTGTGCTAACGCCTTTCTACCCGAAATCACGCTTAATAAAATTCTTGAACGTTTCATTCAACACGCTACTTTCAAATTTCTTATAGAAATAGTCATTTGGAATTATTTTGTATATTAAAAGTAATGTTGTGTGTGTGTGTGTGTGTGTGTGTGTGTGTGTGTGTACACGTGTGTTTTACTTTACTCGTGTGATAACCCACCTTGCCCTTTTGGTTCAGCGGTTCTATAGTGAGTGTGTCGGCTCCTATGTCAGTGATCGTGCCCAGCTGGAACCCGTCAGTGGGGTGGGGCGCCCACACTGGCCTCCCATCCTCCATGATTTACCTCCAGTCAGCACAGGCACACAACTCTGCAAAAGAGAGAGGCAAAAAGAGGAACACAGACGTAAATTAAAATAAATATGTAAAGCACTGTTTTGCATTTTACTTTAGGCACACAGAGTCTGCTTCTAGGTTTATGGCCACTTACTGTGTATTACACCTACTCTCCACAACTGCAAAACGGAAGTTGATATCACTATCGTAAATTTGACGTCAGAACTTCAACTGCCGGTGAGGGCAGCTTCTCAGAATGGCTACAACATTTTTGTTTACCACCTATTCTGTATTTGCATGGAATTTGCCAAAGTCTTCATTACACCCTGCAGCTTGTAAAAAGCCTTGGGAACTATAACATTTTGCTATTGCTTCACACTTGAAGACGATGTTAAAGTAGCCAGCAGCCAGACATACCACCTATGGTGAAATCTCACCTAAATAGAAATAAATAAATACAAGACTTCATGATCAAACTGATCTGCTGGCATTCTCTACCTATTTGCATTGCGTGACTGGGATCTGATCATTTGATGGCGCTTGCTACACTCTTCATTACCCGGTTATTCCACCAACTGATCTTGTGAGAGAGGATTTCTAAGGAGTTGTCTGCTGCAATCTTTAGTGAAGACAACACTACCCCGAATGACCCCACATATCTCCCAAGAGAAACAATCCACTTTGCAAGTGTGCTAGGGTTCAGTGGTATCCCAGCTAAGAAGCTAAATATGGTACGCTACAACCACTGGTTAATAGCTTGTGAGGTATAAAGTACAGAACTTTTACAGTATTTTTCCACAACAATTTGAACGTTATATGTATTGGTTATTTTAAAAACTGTTAGATTTACCGAATGCACAGCTTTATGAGTGAGGCTGAGTAAGGTAATTCTTTAATAAATGACACTTAGAACCTGGCAGATTTATATTATAACCAAGTGGATAACATGTATCTGAATCTTTCGACCACAGTTTATTTACTGAAATGAAAAGATGCATTGTTCACCTGAGTTAATCCTACAACTGAAGAGCTCCTCAAAGCAAAAGTGCTGATGTTATGCTTGAGTATCCAATAAGCTTCAGGGATTGAGGTCAAATGTCAAAGAGGACATCTTATGGAAACTGCTGATACAGCTTCAACGACAACTCAAAGTTCAGCACGTGAATACGCTCAGCAGTGGACTGATCCAACTTAGGTATCTCTTTTTCTTTATTTTTGTTTTTCTGACCTTCAGTAAGAAAAATCAGCACACTTCGTATATTATTAAACCCTTTTCATGAGATAATGTTAACATTTCAGACACTTTCATTGGTTCTACGTCCCACAAAACAATTACTGAAACAAGTGATTTCTTTGTGTCGGTTTAGTACCACTTCTTACATGATTATAGCAATGAAAGAGCAAAGATCACAGTTTTACTCCTTTATTACCAAGCACTTTTCCCATCAGGTCAGTACATCTACATCTTGGAAGTGCATGACATCGATTTCTAAACACGACTGCACTGGCTCAAATGGTAAGGCCATTAAAATACACATACATCCACTGTCTGGCTATGTATAATAAAGTGCATATTCTACATTTTTAAACAATCTGCTGCCACAGATAGTGAAAGGCATTGAAGAAAAACACACGCCGTTATCTCAGTTTATTGTTATGTGGCCTATCTATTTATATTTATAGAGCAATACTCAACTTTCTACAGTAGATGTCTTTGCCCAAAGTGAGCCCTCAGACAGGCAAGGGAAAGAGTCCACATATCAAAAGACAAATGTTCCATCAAACTCCTAAATGTAATCATCTGGATTCATAACAGCAAAGACTGCACCATTAAGGTGCATACACCAAAGTCTACAAACTAGGACAGGTAGATAGATCTATCTTAGCATCTTAGATCTATCTTAGATAGATAGATAGATAGATAGAGTGCATGATTTGAAAGAAAAAATACAAGGTACAATCACAGAGGGTACAGAATACACAAATAAAAAAATCTGAAAAATCACATTCTAACATAAGCAGGAGAAAAACGCACGATGACATTCCCAGTCTATTATCTCTAACCTTCAAGTGTGAGATCAAGGCAAGAGGGAATCCTAAAGACTGTTTTTGTTAGATAACTGATAACCACATAACTATCCCACAGTTCCCTCCTTCACTTCAAGTTTAATTACAGTTTGTTCACACAGGAAATTTAGTCACTTGAATGGTACATGACCACTGAAAGCTTAAATGGCTACACACATTTTGCAATAGCGGAAAGACTTTGCATACTGCAAAACCACAATAAAATTAAGCGTTCTTTGTCAGAGGCTTTTATAAACCAAGTTCCATTCATTATACAGGGCGTTATATTGGGCTACTTTTAAAAGAACCATCTAAACTGTCTGCATCCTTGGCTGCATACAACAAAACTGAGACCAGCCCCTTATGAGTAACTTTGACTCTGCAGCCTCAAATCCTCTTAGTATCTGACCCTAATCCAGACAGAGAGGTGAGACGCCCGAAGTGAGATCTAAACCTCACAAATAAAAGTCAGTGAGCAGGTTTGAGACAATGCAAATCAGAAGGGTGTCACATATCCAGTGAAACAGAGAGCCAGACAGTACGGAGAGGAGGAAATATGAAAACACACACACACATATATATACACTCCCACACAAATGTGCACTGCTTGAGAGTCAAAGCAGTACGCAGTGAAACACCCCTCGTGTTTCCTGCCTCCTGTTTCCGGTTCACTCTCAGGGAAGGGAGGCATGGAAAAAGCATTGGACGGTGGCTATAGAGCAACAGGATGAAAGATGCACACACTAACAGAGGCTACACTTTCAGAAGTGCATGCCAAGAAAGCATTTAGTTTAAGTGGTGTGCCTAAATTTGAATGAAAAGTGACACGTCAGAGAAAGAAACTGTAAAATAAATAAATAAATAAATTAATGAGAATAAAAAATCCTGGTTTACGTTTGTTAATCCCGTGAGGACACTTTAAACGCATCACGGCTAAATTATGTATAGGAGAAATATCTAGGCCAGAATTTCCTGATAGCAGTCAAGCAGAAACGAGATGTGGGTTAAAGTGTCGGCTATTGTGATTAGTCGAGACAACCTTATAATGAGGTTTTCATAATTACGCTTAACCCCAAATAACTTTTTCAAAGAAACTAATGGAACTAAGCACCTTATAATAAGCCACGACTACTGCACCAAGACACCAAACAGTACACCAGTGTAAGTCCAAAGTATAGGTTTAAACAGAAGCCCACAGAAAACTCAGTCCCCAAATTACTCTTAAATCAGATAAAGTACTTCAAAATACTTGTAACGTTAGCTATTTGGAATAAAATTTTAAAAAGCGTAACAGGTAGACAAAAATCAACACACTTACAAGTGAAATCCTTCAGGCAGTTAAATTTACGTTCACGGCGACAGTAAGAAGTTTTATGCTCCTCATGCGGTTGTATGTGTGTAGCACTGGTCCAGCTTTCCAGCTTTGTCGGTGTTTCTTCCTGCAGCAGGACAGGACGGATGAGGTAGCAGCGGGCTGTCTGGGTGACAGGCTACGCTCGAGCTCCGGTGAACACCGGTGACGTCACCCTCCCCGGGAACCGCTGAAGGTGTGTTAAAGTGTCCCTCTTAAGATCCTGTGACGTTTTTATTTTTGGCTTATGGTTTATACTAATAACTAAACATTAATAAGCCACTCATATTATAAAAAGCTAAACAAAAACAGCTCATTTCGGCGATCGTGAGTGTGAATTATTTCAGTTATATAACTTTTATATATGAATTGTTTGCCATCAATGTATTAATGCATATGAATCGCAATAAAATAAATAGTTCAGTATAAACAATCACAAGTTTCGACATGTTATATCACCACATGGGTTTAGAGAATTTTAAATATGCAGTGTTTGAGTGTCTGAATGTAGGTATTTTATTTCACTAATTGATAGGCTATTTGTTTGGTCTGTCATCCTTATAAAAATGACAGAGGATTAGCAGAGAGCACGTGGCTGCGAAGAAAAGACTGCAAATGTTGCCTCGAGCTATCATGAATATTTGAGTGGCAGGTAATCTGAAACTTTTGGGGGGATTTTTGAAGGAGACATCCAATCCACAACTGAAACACAGGCTGCCACTCGGTTTGTAAATCTAATTAGGACATCTGATACGCCAGTACTGGATCATATCTGATTACGGACAGTAGATGACAGCAAGCACTAAAATGTAGCTTTTATTTTTAAGCCCCCAGACCAACACCACTCTACAAAACTCTTACCTTGTTTTTTTTGTATCCAACGACTTTGGAGCCAGTTAAGACAGTTAATGACTTTGATCATGTGTGATTTAACGCAATGTTATATTGACTGATGAATGGCAGACTAAAAAATAAATGGTCTGGATAGCTTTTATATTCAAGATCCAGAACACAAGTTGTGCTTTATTGCTTTGCCTGATGGACAATGTCTCCCCCATGTGGCCATGTGGCATATAAGCAACCATTACAGTTCACGTGGAAGGGATGCACTAGAAGGTTCATGATGGGGAGAACCCAGTGAACACTGGAGGAAATGAGAGTAATAAAAATACCAATGAGCACAGAGTTAAGCAAAACGCACAGTCATAATTTCAAACCCATATGCTTGTAGGGAATCTACAGTGAATGGAACTTTGTATACTTACAGAAAAAATGCATGGCATAAAGTGAAATCCTGTCTAGCGGGCCAGATTGGAGTCTTTACTGGGCCAATTCTAGCCAGACTAAAATAAAAATTTCTCCTCAGAAATTTTTTTTCCGGAGATTCTTTCTTTCATTATCAATAGTTCTCATCATTTATATTGAAGGGGTCTCCTTTCCCATAAATTTGATTCTAATTACTAATATAATGCTTTTAAATTGGGGTGCAACGTCATCATAACAGTTTTGACTGGCAGCTGCAGTCACGGTAAACTTGTGTATCTCTGTTTGGGAATGGCAGATAGAGCGGGCAGATTAAGTTAAAATTTATCTTTAATTTTCCCACTGATTAATTTTTTTTAGCACCTCTGTATTTTTTTTTTTTTTTTACAGAGCTTGTTTCAAATATTCAGGTTAAAAGAAAATCTGAATTCATGTTAATGTTCATAAAGTTACATGTGCAGTACTCTGTACAGCTTACCTCCTTCAAGAGAAATAATTTGAAGCATTAATATTTGTTTTTCAGTACTCAGGCAGCAGCTTTAACATTGCTGATAATACCTCCGTATGTTGGTGACCACGATGCAGGAGCAGACTGAACCAGGACTGGAAACCTTCTCTATCTTCTCATCTCTGGAGATTTACATTGACAAAGCACCAACAACTCAAAGGTAAATATTATCTTGGAAAATCTCTTTATATATGTTGTTTATATAGTATGTATAGTATATAAGGCTTTGTCCTTTTTTTTAAATAAACAGCTCATATGTCAGCAGAACTGTAGAACTGAAAGAATGTAAGAGTAGAACTCTGTGAGGACAGAGAAGGATCAACTTTATTTCAGATTTGAGATGATTCTGTTCGTGATTACAGGAGCTCCCCTCAGATTCAGACCTCAGCACCACCCAGTGACAGCAGACAGATCATCCAACATGTTCACATGTTAACTCCAAAATTAACTGATGAAAACAGTACAAAGGTTA
>VUQG01037826.1:0-24813 GCA_015106755.1 Etia nguti
GAGTTTTTCTGATACACCGGCTACATAGGGGATGACAATGTTGTTGCGTTTGTCCTTCTTATCCTCCCTAGTTGGTGTCTGATTTTCTTTTCTGTGCATCTTTGCTGACTTGATGAAAGCCCATCTAGGATAGCTGCATGTTTTAAGCGCTTCCTTTACATGTGTGTGTTCCTTCTTTTTCCCTTCAGGCTTAGAGGGAACATTTTCTGCCCGGTGATGTAGGGTCCTGATTACTCCAAGTTTGTGTTCCAGAGGGTGGTGGGAGTCAAAGAGGAGGTACTGGTCCGTGTGTGTGGGCTTCCGGTAAACTTCAATGTTGAGGGTTCCATTCTCTTCAATGCGCATGGCGCAGTCCAGGAAAGGCAAACAGTTATCCTTTGTGTCTTCCCTGGTGAACTTCATGTTTTTATCCACAGCGTTAATGTGAGCAGTGAAGGATTCCACTTCTTGTGTTTTGATTTTGACCCAAGTGTCGTCTACATACCTGTACCAGTGGCTGGGTACTCTCCCTTTAAAAGAGCCAAGAGCCTTTCTTTCCACTTCCTCCATGTAAGGCTTAAATCTGCGACTCTCCACCATTTGACCCTAGAACTGAAGAAGCTTCTCGGAGGAGAGGTGAAACGTCTTCAAGCAACTTAAAGAAGTCCAGACGCTTTTCTTTCCAAGCTCTTTAGACTATGATGACCTGGATGACTGAGAACCTTCACAGACATCAAGTGAGATAATTATCTAATTTATTCATATGATGAAATTAATTTTGCAATATATGACTGCAAGGTGTCATCGCAACACAGCAACTGTGTGCTGAATTTCCATCACTCTAATGTGCTCTTCCTTACCCTCGCTTTGCTGTTAAATGTTTGATTGTAACTAACCGCACAGTGTCCACTGAGCACAGTAATTTCCATCATTACTCCCTGACATAAAGATTAGAGTAACTATATTATATTCACAAACAAATGAAAAGACGCAATACCAGTTTCATCCAAACATATAGGCAAACAGAACATATCCATCTTTCCCAAATTATATCTACTGTCAGTGTAACACTTTTTTGTGTATATTAACTGTATTTTTGAGGGCTATAACTGAGAGCTTTGAGATTTAAGATTGAAGAATGATATTTAAATCCACTTCTGTTTGTCTAAATTTCAAATTTAACAACGCCCTTTAGTTTTATCATTGAAAAAATCCATTACAGAATATTTTGTTTGGATTTTTAAATGTGATCCAATTGGGACCTGAAAATTCTCCATTTTGTTTGAAGTGCTAATGTTATCACTACCTGAGGAGTTATCTCTTGAGGGGATTCTTCTTAGAAAATCTTTGTAAGTAATGAGTTCTATTGTTATACAATCAACCTTGATGTCCCTGTTTTGTGTGCAACAGCCATAGACTTAAAATTCAAGACAGACATAGCCAATCATTTTTCAGCTGTGAAGCCTCAATTTGAGCATTTTTGCCATTGTAAATTTAGCTTTTTGAAAGCAGATGCTACAGGTCTGACGAAGCTTGCCCTGCTTAATTATTCTTTTTACTCTAATGAAGGCATACAAAATGAAAAATATGAACATCACGTTTCATTCAATATGACCTGACACTAGTGTTTGAGACCATAAACTCAACAAGAAAGTTTACTGATATCACAGAGCAAGGGAGCTGAGGGTCATTTTCCCAAAGATGGACCCCTTCTGGCCATTATAAATAATACAGGTTAAAGGAACCTCAGGACTGGCATCACTTTTCAGACCCAGAAGCTATTTCCATCAAACAGTAATACAGCAGGTAAATAAGTATTAAGTATAAGTATTCTGTACCTCTAGGAAAAGAGGTGCAGAAAGGCATGGAAAGTCATGACACCAACTGAAATCTGTCAGTAATTAGATAATGAGCTCTCTCAAGACCTTAACCTTATTGTTGCAAAACATACTGAGGGCACTGGTTACAGAACAATTTCTAGACTGCTGAATGTTCCAGTGAGCACTGTTGGGGCCATAATCTGGAAGTGGAAAGAACATCATTTCAACATAAAGTGGCCACAGCCAGGTGCTCCCTGCAAGATTTCAGACAGAGGAGTGAAAAGAATTATCAGAAGAGTTGTCCGAGGAGTACTTGTGGAGAGCTACAGAAAGACCTGGAATCAGCAGGCGCAATTGTTTCAAAGAAAACAATAAGTAATGCATTAAACCGCCATGGCCTCTATGCACACCACACAAGACTCCATTGCTGAAGAAAAAGCATGTTGAAGCACATTTGAAGTTTGCTGAACAACATTTAGACAAGTCTGTGAAATACTGTGAGGATTCAGTCTGGCCAGATGAGACCAAAACTGAAGTCTTTAGATGTCATGATACACACCACGTTTGGAGGTCAAAAGGCACTGCATATCACCAAAAAACACCATACCAACAATGAAGTTTGGAAGTGGGAGGTGAAATCTGTTTTTCAGCATACAGTACTAGTATGCTTCATATAACTGAAGGAAGGATGAATGGAATAATGTACCAAGCCATTCTTGATACAAATCTGCTGCCATCTACCAGGATGATGAAGATGAAACGAGTGAGAACATTTCAGCAAGACTGTGCATGTGTGGACTGGATGGATTGTTACCGACATCTGGTGATAATTTTATGTTAATAGCACCTTTAGAAGTATATTTACTTGGAAAATTGGTGACTTGTTCGATACTTATTTTACCTGCTGTAAGTGTGCAAAGCTCTTAAAGTGCTCCTTCTGAATATGCATTACATAGTAAAGTGAAGGTCAAATATCTAGGGGCAATAATGATGATAACAGCTCTCCTGATTAAATTTGGTTTTCCAAAAGCTTAGTGTTACAGAATGTTAATGATTAACCTCACCTGAACTGCTCTTGATGCCATTGACCAAGCCTTTCCCAGGGTTGAGGATCTCGCTCCTTGAACCATGGGTTTCAGACATTTTGATGAGCCTGGAGCTTCTCTCTGTGTCCTTCCTCCTGAGGGAGGCTGATCGCGGCGAGGCAGAGTCCTTAGACTGTTTCACTGGAGTAGAAGATCTCTTCCTGACTTCCCCCTTTCGAGCAGGAGAGGCTGACTTGGGTTTCCCCTTTCTCAGGCCCTTGGTGGTCTTGTGCTCCTTCTTGAGAATTTTCTCTGTACTGCTGTGATCATTGAGAAGAGCCTCTGGATCCACCATGCAGACATCTGGGTGAGGTGGGTGGGGTAGAGGGTCCTTCATCGGTGCAGGAAGGGGATCGTGAGTCTTCTGAGATGACCGTGGTGATGAAGGATGGTGGCCACCACCAGCTCCAGATAATTTGTCCACCGGCAGATGCTCAGCATCTTCATCTGAGTCCAGATTTCCCTCTGCCGTTATTGATGGACACTCCTCAGTTTCTGGAGGGACATCAGAGTCAGACTGTGACGGCAATGACTCACTCACTGATGTCGGTGGTGTCTCCTCACCAGCTAAAGTCACAGCCAAACCAGATGACATTGCGCCAGGCAGCTGGTGTTGTCCCTGTCCGGCATCTCCATGGTGACTCTGAGCGTGGTGGCGCCTCTGCTTGTGTGACCTCCTTTTCACAGAGTGCTGCTCTTGATCATCCTCCCCCCCTTCCTGGGAGTGGCCACTGCCACAATCATCTTCACCCTCATCACTGGAGAGCTGATGAGGGCTGGGGTTGATGAAGGATGGAGAAAGTTCGCCTTTGCGATGTTTATATTCACAGGAGGAGAATCCTGGCGGGGATTCAGAGGAGGAAGCTGCTCCAGTGTTCAAATCCAAAGGACGATCAGTCTTTACATCTCTTTTGCTAGATGCTTCTGTGTGGTACGTGTCTTTTGAGGTACTGTGGGCACTGGCCATCCATTCCATTCCTTCCTCATCATCGTCAGCATAACCTGGAGGGGGGGCACTTGGAAAGTCGTCCGGCCTTTGTAGTAGCTCCCAATCAGATATACTGCTCTTTCTCCTTACCTCTAATCTCTCAGATGGCATCTCCAATAAGCTTTTCTCCTCCACTATTTCGGCCTCTCTTTGTTTCCCATCTTCTACCTTTTCACTCAGTTTGGGATCAGAAGTTACTTTTTTCTCCTCTGTGATGTCTTTAATGCTCTTTTCCTCTGTTTTTTTTTCTTCTATTTCTTTCTTTTCGTCTATTACCTGTTTGAATTCTTTCATTTTGTCTGCCTTTTCATCTTTTTCACTTGATTCTTTTTCTGACACCTTGGCATCATCCTTGAGTGGTGCAGTATCCCCAGATTTCTTTTCTTCTTTTACCTGCGGTTGTTTCTCTTTCACCTCTTCTGATTTGGGCAGGTCTGTTATGGCACATGAGGCTTTGGTAGTGTCAGTGTCACTCACTGGAGTGACCGATGCTGCCTGTTGAGCTGTTTCCACCGTTGCATCAGGTTTAGACACAGCGGTTCCAGAGGTAATGGTGACTGTCTTTGTTTCTTCAGAGGGTGTGACACTCTGCGCAACACACGATTCGGTTATTGATGAGAAAGTCTGTTTTTGCTCAGCTACTTGGATTTTTTGACATTCGATACGACACGGTAGGGTGCAATCCTCCATTTCAAGGGTATCAGGTTCCGTCTCTTGGGACTGTTTGTCAGAAGAGTCAGCCCTTTGGAGGGGAGAGACATCAAAGCGTGCTTCTGATGTGGATGAACTCTCCTTAACGTCTCCTGTAGTTTGTAAAAATGGTGCTGTGGTGGTTGCTTTTAACAGGGGTTCTAACATATGAAAGCTATCAGTAGTAGATTTTGTGTCTGGCTTTGTAGAACCACTTTGATCTTCTGGCTGCTTGGCAGTAGTAGACACGCCTGGAGATGACGGTTTGCTCTCTTCAAACTGACTGGGCAAGGACTCTTTTGTTTCAGGTTTTGTCATCACCTCCATGTACTCATCTCTTTGAAACCCTCCAAAGCAGGAACTTGTTGACGCTGCCGCAGTCGATGGTTCCTCTTTGGCCAAAGATACTTCAGAGGTTGATACTTTATAAGGTTCATCTTTGCCTCCCAGCTTTTGGCTCAGATGGGTAGACCCTGAATATGAGTAGCTGTACGATGTTGAGGAATACGTCGAAGCGGAGTATGTTAAGCTTGTGTATGGGCAAGGTGATGAGGTAGAGTCCTCGTGTTTTGCTGTGATACCAGAGGTATGCCTCACATCTTGGCTTCCTTCTTGGACATCTCTTTGGCTAAAATACTTATCCTCACTTTGCTGGGATAGCTGGGAGGCATCTGAGAGCACAAGGGTGTCTTGCCTGTCATCCTTCAATCCTACTCGATTCTCTTCACTGTAGTAACTCTCATACCTACTATGTCCAATATCAGCATAGCTACCTGTTAGCGGTGAGGATGGACTGGACATAGGCTTTGACATGGAATCAGTTTGGTCTGTTGCCAAAGAGCTGCCAGTTAAGCTACTCGTGGATGTCGGGTGACAGGTTTCCTTTGTTGAAAGACTTGACTCTGGTGATGGAGACTCTTTATCTTCAACTCCTTTTTTTGATTCTAGTACATCAGATGAAGAAACATCCTCCGCTGATGACAACCTCCTCTTTGTGGATGGCTCAGGGGACAAATGCTTTTTGTCTGTATCCTCTAATTTTATTTCTTCAGTATGTTTGGGTGTAACTGGTGAAGCAACAGAGCTTTCGTCTATTTTCTGCACACATGTGTCCGTTGATGAAGTTGTTCTGCCTTCGTCTTTGCTTGCTGCTTCAGGAGGTTTGGATGTGCTTGTATCACTAACAGTGTCCTCCTCTTTAATTGGTTTTGTTTCAGGTGCTTTTTTACTTACATCCTGGACCTCTTTATCCATGGCTTTAAAAGCTGAGGCATCATCAGGTGTCATCTTACACACAGTCTCCTCTTTACTTGAGTCAGGGACCTGTGACTTTTTATTTGAGTCCTCTACCTCTGCTAACCCAGCACTGTCATCAGAGCCACGTCTGCACATTTCCTTCTCAGACTGTTCTCTCGCACCTTTTTCCATATCTATGTCACTTGACTTATCCTCTTCTTCCTCCTCCTCATCATCCTCATCTTCATCTTCGTCATCATCAACGTTAAAATCTTCTCCCTCAACAAGTAATCTTTTGTCTATCAGGGTCTCTTTTCCTTCAGCACAACTTAAAGATTTAGATGTAGCAGAACTGCTAATTTCACTATAATCAGATGCCAAAACATTATCATCAATTTCATGTCCTATAAATGTGGCCGAAGAGGGACTCCTTGAATCACTTGATGCATCCTCTCTCTCTAACACTGATGGCTGCTGAGGTAAAATATCTTTTTCTGCAGGCGAGTACCGACCAGATGGAGATCCCTCTCTTTTATGGTCACAGGAGTCCGTTTTGTCTTTGAGTGATTCCTCAGATTTTTCTTTGTCTTTTTCTGTTGCTTCCTTTCCTCTGAATTCTCCAAAAGGTGAAGCAGTACCTGATGCTTGGGCACCAAGATCTGTCTGACTCCATGAGGGAGAGGGTATTTCTTGTCTTACGCCTGCTGACTGAAGAGCAGCACTGCTGGACTCTAAATCACTTTCTACTGGTGCCTGTGTTTGAAAGGCTGATGCAGCACCTTCCTTTATGTCATCTTTCTCTTTTTCTGACTTCTCTGGTTTGTCTTCTTTTGGAGTGAAAGAATAGGACTCGGCAGCTTGGGACATTTTGTTGTCTTGCAACTCTAAAACTGAAAAGCTTTTGTCAACATATGGTGTGTCTGCCCTTTCTTCTCTCTCACTCTCTTCCTCTTGGCCTTTCTCACGGTCTTCATATCTCGGGGAGGCACTTCGACTGTGGTGGCTGCTTCGCTCGCTCTCTGTGAGGGAAACTGGGCTGTAGTCGACTCTGCTGAATGAGAGAGGTTCTTCTTTGTACTGATCATCCAGAAGGAACATGGCTCCTCCAGCTTCCGCCTGGCTCAATCTTCTGTTATCATCAATGCAGATGTCAGAAGCATGATCAAAACCAAGTGAAACTTCACTGCCTTCTCGTGAGTCCAAATCGTGATCCCCTGGAATAGGTTTTTCATATGGATCGTACTTAGAGGTGCCAAAGCTGTGTTTCTCGTCTTCAAGCCTTCCACTGACAGTCTCCTCTGTGCTCAGTTTTTCACTTTCCACTTTTGCTGGGCCAGCAGTGCGTCTGACATCTTCAGAATCTTTGTCCAGCATAAAATACGAACAAGGTTGCGATAATCCCGGAGAGGCCACCTCTCGTTCTCCTTCCATCTCTCTCTCGGTTTCTTTTACTGGTTTCTGATCCAGTTTTGTCTTCTCTGGAGCACTCTGGATTCCTGAGCTCACCTCAGCTGGCATCTGTTTTTCTTGATGTGGCATTTCCTCCACGCTAGATTGGCTTTCAATACTTGAAAGTGTGTAGCTAATAGGTTGGCTGTCTGTGCTTGATACTGCTGACAACGCTGGCTTTTTCTCAGATGAGTCTGACACTGGTTCTGTTCTGCCAGAGGTTGTCTCCTTTGATGTGGGGATATCAAAGGATGGCTCTGGCTTGGCGAGTGGTGCAGGTGTAGCTTCTGTTTTTGCAATATTTTTGTCTGCTTCAAGGAAAAGCACGGACTCCTCTTTCCCAAACTCTTTGAAGTCCTCATCCATAGAGGGTTCCTGCATTGTAAGTGTAGGTATAATCACTGTGGGCTGTTGAGATGTAGGTGCTTTTGTTTGGTCACCCGTCTGTACTGTTTGGGTTAAAGGCAAACCTGCAGAAGAGATATCATGGTCAGATTTTCTAGGCTCCACTGACAAAGGTCTGGAACCTGCTCCTCCCATACAAATGTCTTCATCCTCTTCATCTTCTCTGTCTTCATCAGATGACTGAACTAAAAATGCAGGTTTGTACTCTGACTTGGATGCTGATATTTCCTCTCCAGAGAGCACCTGCGCAGGTTGCTTAATGGTTTTGTCCATGTCCTTCTCCTGTAATTCCTCTTTCTCCCATTTCTCCTCTTTGGTGTGGTCTGCATCAGAGGCATCTTGTTTTTCCTTCTCCGAGATCTCATCGGTCTTTGCGCTGGCAGAATCCTTTTCTTTAATCATCTTTTCGTCCTCTGCTGTCTCTTTCTTTTCTTCAGTGATGCCTTCAGGCTCGTATGTGTATTCTTTTTCTTGCTCTTTTTCCATTTTCTGTTCTTTGCTCAGTTCAGCAACATGTGCATCATCTTTTTCTTTTCCCATCTTGTCTTCAACACCAATAATGACCCCTGATTCTATATCTTTTTCTTTTTTATCCTCTAAAATTTGGTCAGCAGATTTACAAATATCATCTTTTACTGATGCTGCTGCCAAAGAGTCTGGCTGTTTTTCGACTGATGCAGCTCCAAAAATATCCTTCTTCTTATCTGCTTCAGGAAGCTTATCAGAGGTCGCTCCATGTTTATCACTGATATCAAAAACATAATCTTTTTTAGTCTTCTCCTCTTCCAAGGTCTGGGTCTGTGAAAGACCTACTAGTTTTCCATCATCTTTCTTAGATTCAGGCTCAAGAGGGAAATCATCTTTCATTTCCTTCTCTTCTTTAGAAACTGTTGGAGTGCACACCTCCTTCTCCGGTTCCTGTTTGATAGATTCTGCTTCACAAATGTGATGTTTGACTGTGTCTTTTGTTTCATCCTCACTGGTTTCAACTTTGGATGGTTCTGGCTTTTTTGCATCCATTGGTTGCTCGTCAGTGGTGTCGGCTTCTTTCTCTTTTGTTGCATCACCCTTAACAGTTTCTTTATCCTTCAGTTCTTCAAAAATAGCTTTGTGGTCATCGGTAACACCCTTCTCCTGCTCTTTAGGCTCCTGCTTTACTTTTTGTTTCTCAGAAATGTCACTTTTTTCCACAACTTTGTCATCTTCAGTGGGTTGAAAGTTAGTATCATCAGTGTCTTTTTCCTTCGTCTCCTTTATGGATGCACCTTCAGAAATAATCTTTTCATCCTCTTTTTTAATATCTTTATCACAAGTTTCCGCCTTTGGTATTTCTTTTGCCTCTTCCTGGATGAGTTTTGCATCTGATGGAGCATCTCTAAGTTCAGCCTCCTTTACCTCATCTGTGAGGGACTTTACACCAGCTGTGTCTTTGGTTTCCTCCACTATGGAGGGTTTTGCATCAGAAATTACATCTTTAATAGCGTTGGTATCTTTTTCTTCTTCCTTGATGGGTTCGATAGCAACACTATGATCCTGGATTGTCTCTTCTTCCTTGGACAGTTTGACAGTCAGCATTTCCTCCTCGCGTGTCGTCTTCCTTTTTCTTTCTTCTGTGGCTGATTCTACAGCACAAATATCTTTACCATTTTCTTTGTCTTTTTCGTCTTGCGCTGTTGGTGTAGTACCAGCTATAACAATCTCTGTGCTTGTTTTGACAGGAGGAATCTCTTTGCTCATCATTACATCCTCTTCCTCCATCTTAGCTGGTATGACAGAAGAAGTTACATCTTTACTCAATAGTTGTTCCTTTTCTTCTTCTACAACTGGTTCGACGGTCTGAAGTGTTTTCTCTGTGTCTGCTTCAGTTGGTGTAGCAGAGAAACTATCGACTTTAGATACGGTTAGGTGCTCTTCTTCCATCTCGGTAAGTTTAATGGCGGTAGCATCTTTACTTTCCTCTTGTTGCTTTTCTTCTCCACCTGCTGGTTTAACAGCAGAAATTTCATCTATACTTGTAAGTTTATCTTTTTCTTCTGCCAAGGTAGGTTTAATAACAGGAGGAGTCTCATCTTTACATATGTCCTCCTTCTTCTCCTCTTCTACAGTGGGTGTGAAGATGTAAGCGTCGTCCTTGTTTGTTGTTATATCTTTAGCCAGTTCCCTGGGAGATGTGGTATCATCACTCTCTTTTTCACTTTCTTTTTTCTCCTTTTCTAGCTTTTCTGTGGCTGGTTTAGGCACAGAGTCATCTTTACACACTGTTGCATCCTTTTCCTCTGACTTGGTAAGGCTTGTGGTTGGTGTAATATCCATACTAATCTCTTGCCCCTTTTCTTCTTTTACGGTAATGGCTGATTCATCTTTTTTGCTAATAGTTTCTTCTTCTTTGCTGACTTTAGGAACAGTAACATCACAAATCTCTTTTTCCTCCTCTTTCTGCTCCACAGTAAAGGACTTGGCAGCAGAAGAATCTAGCTTGTCCATCTCTTTGTCCTCTTTATTATCTTTGAAGACTTTAGTATCAAATGTTTCACTCTCCTTTTTCTTCTCTGTGAAAGGGAGATCTTCTTTCTTTCCCTCTTTCCCCATGTCTTCCTTCTCAGGCTTGATATCTGAAAGGTGGATCTCTTTGACTTCTTTTTCTTGAATCTTAAAAGTGCTACTATCAAGGGTTTCACTCTTTTCTGTCTCTCCCTTCTCCTCCATTAAAATCTTGCTATCAGACACATCCTCCTTTTTAACCTCTGTCTCCTTAACCTCACCTGTGGTTTTCAGGTCAAAATCATCTTTTTGTGTTTCATCTTTCTGTTTCTGTTCATCTGTAAGTTTTTTGTCCTCAGGACCACCAGTTTCCACCCCTGCTTCTTTGGCCACTGGGGTGTAGTCTTTTTCTGGCTCCTTGTATTCATCTTTAATATCAACAGTCAATGTGTCCTTAGCCATTTCCTCTTTGACAGGTTTAGCATCAGAAGTATCATCTTTCACTGCCTCTTTCTGTGTGTTCTCATCTGTGACAGATTTAATGGCTGAAATGTCTTCCTGAATGACAGATTCCTGCTTCTGTTCTTCCTTGATTTGTTTGGCATGTAAAGTATCGTCATTTTCCATTTCCTGTTCTGCCTCGATGGTTTTAACTGCAGGTTTATCATCATGATCATCATCATCTTTCTTGTTATCATCATCATCATCCAGGAAACGACTCTCCCTGTCTGGAAATTTACCTGTTTCAGGCACTTTAGGTGCTTTCTCTGTGAACCTGTCGCCAGATTCCAGTGAATCACTCCCTGAAACTGGTAGTTGTACATCTGTTACAGGATCTGCAACAACAGGTAAAGTTTCTGCCTGTTTTCCTTCATCTTTTGGCACGAATGAAGCGTCTTTTTCTGGGTCTTTGATCACTGGAGCCTCTTTCATGTCTTTTTCAAGTAATCTGTCCAAAGATTTTGAAGATTCTACTTCATGCTGATCTCCTTTCTGTTGGTCAACATCTTTCTGTGTCTCAGTTTTTGCCTCATCTTTTGCCCCGGTTTTGTCCTCAGTTGTGGTCACTATATCGCCAAATTCCTCTTGCTTTTGCAGCTCCAAATCAGGGAAGACCTTCATCTTGTCTTCCACTGGTGACTGATGAAGTGGAGAGTGAGCTGGGCTCGAGGGTCCAGACTGCGGAGGAGAGGCCATTTTCACAGTGACATCATCCGGACTGAAGCAACGCTCTTCGCTCTCTGAAGTCACTGAGTCGGATCCGAAAGGTCTAGTAGGCACAACAGATGAAATGTCTTTAGGTGTAACTGCGTCAATATTTTCCTCTTCAACTGGTAGATGGTCAGGTTTGAGGTCTTGTAGAGACTTTTCGGGTGACCCCGAGCTAGCAACCTTTTCAATGTCTTTCTCTTTACCCTGCAACAATTGGGATGAAGCGTAGCCCTCTTGGAGTTTTTCAAGTGAAATTTCAACATTAGGAGTTTGGTCTTCTTCCTCCTCCTCCTCTTCCTGGTCCTCCTCCTCTTCCTGAGTATCTACAACCTTAGCTGCCATTTGCACTTCTGCAACAGGAAGCTGCAGATCATCAGATGGAGACTTGGACTGTTTGTCTTCTTCCAAAGAAGGTGGTGAGAGAGTTCCTGCAGAAAGTGGCTGCTCTTTGCCTTGAGTAGAGTCAGGCGGAGTTAATAGGGGAACTGGAGTTTTAGGCGGCTCTTCAGATTGAGGTGCTGCAACGGATGCCAATGACTGATCTTCAGCGATAGATGTAGGAAAGGAGGATATTTTGTCGTACTCTGTGATGGATGTAGCAGAAGATACATGCTCTTCTTCTGCCAGAGGAGCAGTGATGATGTTGGTGAACACCGATACTTGCTCTTGCACACCTGGAATAATACCTTTCTCTGTCGTGGCTGCAGCTTGCATCTCCCTCATGCCATGGATGTTTACAAATGAACCCGTCTGATCTGGAACAGAGATGTCGTAGGCACTGACATCATACTGAAGGTGTGGTATTCTCTCCTCTGCCTCCTCGTGAATCTCCTCATCAGAGATAGTCTGTTCTGTTTCAGAGTAACCAGGAATAGTTTCATCTTGGATGTAGGAGATGGGTTCAGCTGCAACAGCACCTTGAGCTACTGAGGTTATAGGAGCAGTGGCCCCTCCAACATGTGATAGGTACCCTTCCTCCTCTTCTTCTTCTTCTTCCATTTTGACCTCAGTCAGAATTTCTGTGGTTTTGCTTTCAACCATATGTTCAGGTTTGATCTCTTCATCAGCTATTACATCTAAATCTTCCACCTCCTCCAGTTCAGCCTTCTCCACTGCCTCCTCCTCCTCTTCCTCTTTCTCATCCTTGGATGGAATCATTTGTTGCTCCTCTTTAGTCACAACCTTGGCTAAGAGAGTTTCTGATTTCTCCATTTCCTCTATCTCGTGTTTTCTATCTAACGCTTCATCTTTTGCCTCCTTCCATTTTGACTCATCTTCCTCCTCACCTATTCCCATGTCTTCTTCCACCTCCTCCTGTATTTTCTTTACAGCAGCTGGTGGCTCTTCCTCTTCTTCCTCATCTTCATCCTGAGTTTGTGCTCCCTCATCTTCAAACTTTTGAGCGTCTTCTATTTCTCTCTCCTGAGTCACTTCCTTGTCTTCGTCTTTAGCTTCAGCTTTGACTTCTGCGGCTGGTGCTTCCTTTTCAGGAGACTTTGTTCCAGATGGGATTTCAGACACTTCTTCGCCTTCTTTTGTTTTCTCTTCTGTTCCTGCTTGTGGCTCAGAAGAGACCTTATTGCTGTCCACCAGCTCTGCTGAAACAGTTTTAACTTCAGTCTTTTTCAGTTCTTCAAAATCCTTGGTAAGGTCTTCAGGTGTGGAGGGAACAGATGTTCCCTCAACAGCTCCATTTTCTATCGGTTCAGGCTGAATAACTTCAGGTTTGGACTCCTCTGCTTTGGGTTCAGCCGGTTCAGCCTTCGCTGTTTTGCTTTTGGCAGTTTTGGCTTTACTTGACACTTTAGCTTTATGTAATGTCTTCCTTACCTCTGGTGTAAGTGGTTTCAGGTCAGGCTTGGTAATTTTTCTCAGCTCAGGTTTGGATGTGTCCTTCTTCTTGTCATCCTTGAACTTTGCGTCCTTCTTGTCGTCTTTTTTGGCAGAGTCATCCTTCTTCACTTTCTTGATCTCCTTCTTTTCCTTGTCCTTTTTCTCATCCATTTTGGACACTCGTTCCTTGGAATATTTTTTCAGTGATTTTTCTTTCATGATTTTTTTCTTCTCTGGCACTTCAGTTTTAGATTTTATAGTCTTAGTGGGCTTTTTCTCCTCTTTTTTCTCTGATATGTTTTCTTTCACAGAGTCACTCTTTGCTTCCGTGGTAACCGACACATCATCCTGCCCCTCAGCTTCCTTCTTCGGGGCCTTTGCAGTGGTCTTAGGAGAGGATTTGAGACTCTCTTTGCTATCCGTTCTTTGTTTTAACTTGGTTTGTTTTATAACAGAGAGAGGAGCTCCTGAGGCAATGTCCTTTTGTGTGGCTACAGGATAGCGCAAGAAGTCAAGGTGCTTTAATTTTTCTAGGCCCTCTAGGATCTTGTTTTGTGGCGCATTCCCGGGGAACAGCACCCTTACAATCTTTTCTGTAGGGTTGGCAGGAAGCCAAACAACTAAGGCTGTGACTGATGTCAGGTAGGGCACAGATATTTCTCCTTCTTTCCCGTTGGGCAGCACAATGCCAGTTTTGGCCTTGCTGTTGCCAGCCCACTTCTGCATTAAAAATTGCATCTCTTTACTGTCTTTGACAGGGTTGAGAATGTACATGTCTAACCGGCCCACTCCCATCTTGTGGAAAAGTGTAATGGGCTCAATAGTGTTGCTGACAACTCGAAAGAGAGGCTCCGGCTTGATACTGAGTTTGTTAAGGTACTGCAAAGTAAGCGAGGCCTCTTCGATGCTGCGTTTCACTTTAAGATTAGATTCTGGCATGCGAAGCTTCTCTGGCACATTGAAGAACACAACACCTAGTTCAGGAGAAATCAGGTTCTTCATCCAGTCGCTATAGTTGGTGGAGCCTTGCGACTGCTCCTCCTCCTGTTCTGCTATCTTCCTTTGAAGAAGCCCATTGATGCCCGGGAGATTGTCAGCGCCGATGTGTGTGAGGAGAATTGAGTCGATGCGGTCCAAGTGGCGGACCAGCTTCCAGAAGCAGGACTTTCGATCAGAGCCTCCGTCCACTAAGATGTTGAAGCCATTCACGGCAAAGAGAGCAGAGTCTCCTCTTCCGCCCGGAAAGATGTAGCAGCATGGCTTGGACAGTTTCAGGAAGCCTCCAGAAGTGGGAGGCTCCAGGAGGTCAAAAGGTGAAGGGACATCGACGGTTTCAGAGACGTACTCTGTGAACTCTGTGACGCCCTCCATCTTGGGCAGAACAGGTTCAGGGTTTAGTTTGTATTCAAAGAACTCCCGCAGGGTCTGCTGCTGTCCCAGGGAGCTCCAGCCCACCTCCCCGCGGCAGGACACAGTAAGTGTAGCCTGCTGCTTGGGGGCTGATGTGCCCAGCAATTCACTGACCTGCAAGAAAGGCACACCCAGACATGTCCGAGTCAGTGATTATATGCATAGAAACAACACAAACTCTTATGTCAAGGGAAGAAAAATTAAAAAAAGATATTTCAACTAAACGAACCACCAAAACTGCCTAAATAAATAAAGAAATAATACAGAAAATAAAACTAGGCAATTGGGGATTTCAATTTTTAATTTGATTTTCTATTATTTGTGTGTTGTAGTGAGATGTATAGACAATGACTTGCTCAAAATTATTTAAAACAGAAGGGTCAGCCGTATGTCCATGTATGCTGCTAATTGAAACAGACGGTAAGTCAGAGCATCCACACGAAAAAGTAAATAGTCCTGACTGACAGCACTATTTTCAGCAAGATTAGCTAAGCGCCTCAGCTCTTCTGCAATCTCCTGACTAAAGGAAGCCATTTCTGCTGTGAGCCTGGCATCGATCAACAAAGGTGCCACCACGGCACACTTTGAATGACAAGCCCTCATTTGCATAATGCATAAAGCAGAAATGCAAAGCCTGTAAAAAGAAATAAATAAACATTTAAGGAAACAAACAGGAACCAAAGTAAAGGTTAAATAATTAGCAAACAAATACATTATGAAATGTATACTTTATAATTAAAGTGCACTTAAGATAATACAAAGGTAAATAAATCTAGAAGTAAATTAGACAGATTTTTAAATATAAATTAATAGACGACTTTATTTATTTCTGGTGCATTTTATTTAATAATCGATTAACTTATTTCTTCTTCCTCTTCTTTTGGCTGTTCCCTTTGCATGTCCTCCTTCACTACATCCATGAAGCTCTTCTAAGGTCTTCCTCTTTTCCTTCTACCTGTAAACTTCATCTTCAACATCCTTTGTCCGCACATGTCCAAACCAACTCAGCCTTGCGTCTCTAACTTTGTCTCCAAACTGCTTAATCTGAAACATCCCTCTGATGCACTCATTTCCAATCTTGTTCATCCTCGTCCTACCCAATGAATATCTTAAGATCTTCAACTGCCACATCCAGCTTGGCCTCCTGTCTTTTTTTCAGTGTCACTGTCTCCAAACCATACTTCATAGCAGGTCCCACTACCATCTCAATAAACCTTCTCTCTCACTCTTGCTGCTATCCTTCTGTCACAAATCACCCCTGACACTCGTTTCCACCCATCCAGTACTACAGTTCTTCTCTTGGCACCCTATCGTCTACTTTCTCTAGATCTCTAGTCCTTCTGTCTCTATCACCCTAACTTGCTGCACATCCATTCCAAGTCTTTTTCCAATTCCTTAGTGTACAGCCTAACATACAACTCACTACAAGCCTTTCATTTTGTCACTTTTTTTACACGTAGCCTCCCACTACTTTCCTCTACTTTCTTCATCTCCCTAACTATCTGACTTTGTTTTGGTTTTTTTTGCTAATCTTTTCCTTCAACTACTTTCATGTACTTCCTCACTCCACCACCAAGTCTTCTTCCTCTGGCCAGAAAATCATACACATCAAACACCTTCTTCTTCACCCCTACAGCTGTGTTTTCCCAGTCATCTGGTAACTCTTCCCTACTACTCAGAGTCTGCCTGAAGTCCTCTGTGAACTCTGTGCAACACCCTTCTATTTCACTTAATTGACATATTTATTTGTTTAATTTAATTTTGAGAGTTTTGATCTTTTTTTAATACTTTCAATTCCCATCATCTTTTGTGAAATACACCGCACATATTTCTGTACTTTGTTTGTCTTTGTAGTCATTTTACAGCTGATAAAAAATTGCATTTGTCTTTTGAAAGTAAACTGTTTTTAACCACACACATAACTGTGAATGCAAAATCTGAATGTTGTTGTTTGTTTCATTATTACCAAAGAACATTAAATGGCTTACCCCAGGATCAGTAAAGATACGTGAAAAGGTCTGGGAGGTGAAAACACTAGTTTGAAGGAGGAGGGCACTGTGATCTGAGCTCTGCCCACTCAAGACCAGAAGCTTGTGTCCTGCTGAGTCTGTGACTAAAGACTGGATCTGGGACACACACAGAGGAAGAAAGGACAGAGAGGGACAGAGGACAGTTAAAGGGGAGCCAACACAGCCAAGATAGAAAAAGAAATACCTGCATTAGTGATAAATAAAGATTCTCTTAAACTGTGTCAAGGTTAACAAGATTAAGCATTAATGGCCTGAATTTTTTCACCCTTCTTTCCTTTCAAAAGGGACAAAGAGATGATGCTGAATACTTGATTTAAGCAACTGAAATCAGGCCTTTATTTTGTGTCTATCAAAATGTAATAGAAACAACTCAAATTTGTGTGCAATAAAGAGATGAAGACATGAAAGTAGCTGTGAGGAAAATGACATGCAATAAAGAATTTGAATTGAGTGTATTTGTGGCCTAACCACTATGCTTTAGCTTTGCCCCAGAACTTTTGTACTTATTCTACCAATTGGCAACTCTAAAGCAGTCATAGCCTCACCAATTCCACACTACATTAAGCTAAACATGTAATATGGCTTAACATAAGGTGGAAGGTGGAAAGGTCTGCCATTTTAAAATGGTCTTTTAAGAAGAAAACAATCTCCATCTGTTAGCATAGTTTCATTTCAACATAGTTTTCAATATACATCTGCTCAAACATGTCTGAAAACCATCTGAGTACAATGGGCACGCACAATGAAAGCAGGGTTGCGTAGCTGAGCAGAAACCTCTGGAGCTGAAAACGAAATGTGACGCTGGTTCCAGAACATAGCTAATTCCCAAAGACTGCCATGTTAAAATGCCCAACTTTACTACATGCACAAATGGAACTGTAGCTGACTGTGTGTCTGTTAAGCGTCATCTCTGCTAAATGGTGTCGCTGAACTGGAACTCTACTGTTTTGCGCATTTTTGGAGCATTTTTAATGGAATTATCAGACAAATAATGTGGCTTCATAGATGCTGATTGCTAACTAAGTTTGCTTGCATTAGCTTGGTAGCTTAGGACTTCATCTTCTCGTCCATATATAGTAACTTCTGCCTCCAAAAATCTGACATGGGGCAGCCAAACTAGTCGGTGAAATCGCAGTGGGTACATCCATATTTTATATCACCTATGGTTCTGATGAATTATGGAAGGAATAGTAACTGCTAAAACCTAAACCAGAAGTGAAAAAACTTTTGGTTTCTACCCTGAATACATGGCAATAGTTCAAAAGTTCATGAATGCCACTATCCTCAAAGAGGTTTTCCATGAAGGCAGAAGGCCAAAATGTGTGGACTCAAATCTAGTTAGGTAAAGTATGGCTGCTAAACACAGATGAACTCACTGTAAGCATCTCCTTTTTGCACATCAATAAATGTAAACCAGGAGAGAACAGTAATTCAGAACATGATTATCTTACCTCTGATAAAACAGTGTCTTCTGAAGGGTTGACGAGCACTACGGTTTCTAAGACATCACTCCTGTGGTGGAGAGTCCTTTGTCCTGAAAGAGAAGATGGAAAACTTTGTTAATATTTTTTAACGTAACAGATCTGAAGAAAGGTTATGGAGGCCAGAAAGGTAAAATGAGGTAAATGACTTGATCGAAACTACTGGCAGACATTCAGCCATCTGGCCTGAAGACATCCTGTTTGGATTGCATCCAGACCTGATCTGGAAAACCTCTTTGAGTCAGAGAGATTTACTATACTGCATTCTGCACTATATGTGGGACAGTCCCTTTATAGAGACAGGCAACCCACTTGTGCATCAATGCAAGAACAAAAGTTGGAATAAGAAAGAGGTCACAAATGTCTGTTGGGTGAAGTTTAAAATTAAAGCCTCAAGATTTTATTTGCTGTTTCTCCGCACTCGTCTTTCCTCCCTTCACTCTCTCCTCACCACAACCTGGTGAGGCAGATGGCTCCTCTCCCTCAGGCTGGTTTTGCTGGAGGTTTATTCCCATTAAAAGGGAGTTTTCCCCCTTTCTGCTGCAAAATTCTTGATTAAAGGGAACTGCTGGGTCATGAGCTTGTTATATGGAAGATGTGCTGGGATGGCTAACAGCATTTTATACAGTGCATTACAGAACTTGGGAACAATGTCTGTAAATTGGAGATCATTTTTCTCTATTATTTGACTGAACAGAAACAGTATTTGGACATGGATTGAAAGTAAACACTACTAATGCATAGAGGACATAAAACAAGCAAAATGCAAGAAAATTTAAAACACTTCTTTACATTGTTTTGTGCATTTAAATTTTTGATATTATGAGTCTCCCTCAAAAGCACACCACAATGTAAAAGTTAGGTTTTATCTCAGTTATTAACAGAGAAACAATCAACACTTTAAATGCAAAGATTTAAAACAGCAGCAGCATGTCAGACTCAGAGCCTCAAAAATGAGAACTTGAGGAAAGGATTCATTTGTATTGTTGTGACTCGAAAGAGGGCCAGAGGAAGCAAAGAGTCATTAGATTGAGAACATTATTGCTGAACTTATGAAGTTAGCTGTGGTATTATTATTATTGTTGCTAATATTACTTTTATTACTGCTGTGATGTTTTTTGGCACTTGACAGTTAGCTAGTAACAAGCCACTACATTAGAGGCTGCTGTCCCATTTTAGAGAGCTCAGCCCAGAGTTTATATTTCAGTTAATGTGCAAATGTTACATATGGCAAAATTCCTGTAGCTGCACAGGGAGTCTATAGAGATGCTGAGATCTCTGTTCCACTGAGGTTGATCACAGTCAACTTGACTATAGTATGAGTTACAAAATATTTACATGAATGATGAGCAAAGTATTTTTCCCTGTTCTCTGCTAATATGTGAGGCCGAGGCTTGGCACTTTGTTAGCAACTGACAGCTCTACTCATATGATTGGTAACCAATGCATTGTTTATGTAGCACTGGCTGACCAATCCAGGGCAGGACTTTTAGACAGGTCGAGACAGAAGCTAAACGTACAGTATGTAAAAAAAAAAAGTTACATTTTAAACATTAACATTTAAAATAAAATAAAAAAACACTTACTTACTAAATGAGCATAAAAATGGGTACTCTATCATATTTATTATATTATGTTCATCACTCATTTTAGAGGTGGTGTTAAGCTTTTAATTCCCCTTTGTTTCAGTGCAAATTAGATATCTGAGAGCTCTATTAATAGGAGGATCTCAGTGACTCCACCATCCACCGGGATCTTCAGTGCATCCCCTGAGTTTGCAGTACTTTGCCTTCTTTCTACAATCTGTCACGTGTTTTCCATGAAAAGACTCTAATGTAAATCACTGCCAGCTTAAGATTCCATGCTGTAAAAAGAACAGCATTAAGAAAAAACAAAGGACTGTTAAGATGTAGAGGAGTTGAATGAAACAAGTAATTTAATACATTAAAGAGAAGCTCTGAAATTATTCCACTTGAATATCAATAATGCAATCAGTGTGATATTAAGTCTAGGCCATCTGTGATCACAGGAAGAAGCACTCAAATATTATATTGCACACAATAATCACAGACATATTATCTGTTTTCAGCTGATCTGATTCATCCATTTATATTCTTTTTTTTGGTACCAAATGACATTAGTACCAGTTTGAAAAAAAAGAGCGAGCTGAACTGAATCTTTTTGCATTCAACCACATTTTTCTCTTTTCTACACATCATCTGTGACATTTTCAGATAAAGAAATGTCAAGAGTAATTTTCTCTCCTCACAGTGATTCTACCTATTCTCAGATCATGAACTCTTTCACACGGGTGTTCTTTTTGTGGCGCGTCATAAGAACTAAAAGCTGCATATCACGTTTTCAATAGCAACAACAATGGTTCGAAGTAGAATTAATAGACGTTATATTAAAATTCAGCTCCCGCAGTGTTAACACCAAAAACCACAGCATAATGTGCTGAATGCTAACATGACCATATTAGCAGTAAGCAAAAGTCTGTAACAGCCAAAAGTATTTCCCAGGAATTAAAAAAATAATAAGCGATCCCTGGTTAGATGTTCTGTATACTACTGTTATCAAGAAGAAGACAGGCTATCTGGATATTTACATGAAATTACAGATGTTGGTTGTTACTTCAGGGACTGAACAATGATGTAATCGTTTCTTTTTGATTCAAATGTTCTGGTTCATTAGGAGTTACACAGGGATATGGTTGACCGTTTTTGATGTCACCATTTCATAAACACAATACCCTTTTTTGATATTATGCACTGATTTAATGTCATTTGAGAATAATAATTGGGAATAATTTGATATTAATGTCACATTGATGATTGTGTTTGTATTACTGGCTGACCACTGGCACACATATGTCAGCTTAATCTCTCCTCTGAGTAGTCTAAGGACCTAGGAAAGAAAAGCGTCTGGACTTCTTCGTCTTCTTTCTTGAAGACATTTCACCTCTCATCCAAGAAGCTTCTTCAGTTCAGCTCTGAATTGATGTTGGAATGTCTGAGGTATTTTTTACATGTCATTTATGTGTATAATTTAATAAACTAGTACATGCCCATGCTACAATATTGGTTGACCTGTTCTTGGAAGTGGATAAATGCAAAAACTGAGCCATTTTAGCCCATTGCTAGGTGGTTGCTAGGGAAAATGATGACATTATACTATCTCATATAGATGAGAACCTTATAGATGCTGCTGATTTTTAGCGTTCATCTATTTCCATTTTTAGTCATGATGATATATTAAATTGTGCCCTTATATAGAGCCCTTAAAATTGGCTACTTTAAAGTAGCTATACAAATAAACAAGCCTTCTGCTTGCATTTAGCATTCATTATGTTTTGATTCGTTTAAGCTAATTGTTATTGTTCATTAAGCTCTCCTGTTAATGGTGCATTAAACTAGAAACAGGAAATGTGAGCTAGCAATACTACTACCACAGTGACAGACTATTTTCATCCAGGACCTCTTGCATCTTGACTGATTTATCACGACTAAGGATGGAAACAGTTTAAATTATGAAACCCATGTTAACCTATAAAGTGGATTTATTTTCATATTGCAATGTACTCTTCATAAGGCAGCATTCAGCCAGCGTCATTCAACCAAATTAGAAGATGTGGCTCCCTCTGTTGATGTTACCATAGGAACACACTGCAGCAACCATGACCAATAGAAAGCAACGATTTCTAATAAACAGACAGCTGCATGGGGTGAGTGGCGACGAGAGGTCACTGAAGGATTTAGCTGAAGAACGACACCCCTTGCTGGGACAGCAGTCAGGAGTTCTAACACACCAGCAGATCTGCCCACAGACGCGTCCGGTTTCACAGCGCGATGACTAAGCTGCGAGGGTGAGCCATGATTTGCAAGTTTGCTTTGATACTTTAATCCCTGGCAAGAGCAAAAAGCAACACCGAGCAGCCTCATCGATATGGACAATAGAGACGCTGGAACCACACAACTGCAGGATGAATTTGTTAATTTGCTCTCACAAGAACGAAGCCCGTATACTTGGTGCTTTCCTTTGACCTCCAGGTAAGGCAGATGAGGAGAGACTCCATTAGCTGCTGCTGTTGGCTGCCCGCAAGCTGATTGTTCGCTGACACTGCAAACTGGTACGACAAGATACTACAACAACAAAGACACTCTCTGTCAGTGTGAAATGCTGATGTTTCTCCCTGGGGTCACAGAACATCAACAAGCCTCTCAGAGGGCTCGTTGTCACTGCAGGCTGAGGTTTCTCAGACCACGTCACCTTTACTCCTAATTACTGCTAATGGGGATAATTCTGTGTAGGTGACAGTGGTGCACTGACAGGTTAAAAGGCCTTCCAACACTCAGATTTAAGCATTATATTTTACATTATATTTACTCATTATATTTACTGTAATTCAGGCAAAGACCCCTCCCCTCTTATGTTTTAGGGGAATTTAATTGAAAGAAAATTAAATTTCCAACAACACTCATAATCGTTTCATATTTTAAGGTATTTTTTTTACGATGATAAATGTTTTTTAAAGCTTTCCATATGCGAAAATGTGCAGCTACTTTTTGTTTTAACTATAAAAAATATAAGATTTGGGTGGTATAAACTGGAAAATAATCACCGTAATCCCAATTAAGTTATCTCTTTATTCACTCCTAACTGGTTTCCAACAACATATTCCTCATCTGTAACAAATCTATTGGATGGTGTTGTACAACTGTAATATTGTTTCATTTTTTTCAAAAAGCATTTAAATTATTATCAGCCTCTACCAAAGATTTAAATAAAGAAGGGTAGCAGTCCTGAACATAGGATGGGGTACAGCAGCAGAAGACACCAGGTCACACCTTTCAGCTGAGAAAAAAACCCAAAACTGATGCTCAGTTCACAGAGGCTCACTGAAATTGGACAATAGAAGACTGGAACTGGTGCCTGGTCTGATGAGTCTGAATTTTTTTTTTTTTAATGTTAGGATCAACAACGTGAAAGTATAGATCATGTATGATGTTTATGGTGGAGGTGGTATGATGTGATTTTTCCTGAAACAAGGCCCCTTAGTACCAACTGAACATTGCATGTCACAAAGCTCAAATCAGCTCAAACTAGTTTCTTGAACATGACAGTGAGATCACTGCTTTAAAATGACCTCCACTGCCACTGCCACTTCAGTAGAGCACCTTTGGGATGTGATGGACTGTGAGATTTGGATCATAAATGTAGAGCTGACAAATCTGCAACATGAATCAAAGTCTCTGAGGAATGTTTCCACAACCTTGTTGTGTCTATGACATGAAGACATTAAGGCAATTGTGAAGACAAAAGGGGTCCAACCCAGTAGTAGCAAGGTGTATCTAATAACGTGGGTTGCTATATCTTTATGTGCTAGACTTAACATACAGACATGCACAAGGTAAATGTAAAAAATGTAAAATCAGAAGCAGGCAGGGGAGTTTAGATGGTTGTAGGCAAGTGAAGGTTAGGGCACCGAGTTAGTCATCCCTCCTACTGAGGAGCTGGAACGAAAATTTCTTGTCCTTTAAAAAGACAAGGTACTACTACTATTGTACTATACCAAATACCTGTTTTATCGTTATCTTTATTTATTTCTTTTTTACTTTTTAATCCAATGTATCCTAGTACATGTTGTTTCTGTGTGGATTACAAAAATTCTCTACATATATACAGTGAAACAGCCGGGTCAGCATCATTATATTCCTGTCTCCAATACATTATAAGCCAAGGACAACTGTCCTTGGCTCATAATGTATTTCCATAGTGTCTGTCTGAAGATGGGATGCATCAATGCATCAGCAGGACTTTATCAAATAAGATGAAACTGACCAATGGCAGTGGCCAATTTAGCAATGGATAAATGACTAAATCTGAATAAAACTATTATAATAAGGATTCCTTTGTTTCCCAATACAAAAAGGGTAATAAATAAAAACAAAATACCGTATTTTACACACTATAAGGCGCACTTAAAATCCTTTAATTTTCTCAAAAATCGACAGTGCGCCTTATAATCTGGTGCGCCTTATGTATGGATTCTGGTTGTGTTTACTGACCTCGAACCGATTTTATGTGGTACACGGCGCTCAAAAATCTGTCAAAAAATGTTTTAGTACGACTTTGGTAAGCTACGAAGCCGCACCGCTTGATGGATTCTCGGAGCATTACGGCTACTGTAGTCGGGAGGCTCGCGGAATAATCTGGGCCCAAAACTCCGTCCGCTTCAGGTCCCAAAGTCAAACGAACACTGCAGCATCACTGAGAGTTACAAACTGTCTAAATTCTTTCATCTTTAATAAAATGATCAGTGTTGCTGCTTTACCAGGTGTAACGATTAAGTTTAACATCCAGGCATCCATGAAACCAGAATTTATTAAATTTAACGGAGTTAGAAGTTAGCAGGAAGTTAGCTTGCTTGATTTCCACCTAAACATGATATACCATGTTCTGACTGAGAGATTTCTGAAAAAATTAAAACGTACAGCTCTGCTATCACTTCCAACATAAATGAAGATGGAAAACTAAACAGCAGTGACGTTTGTAGGGTTACTGAAGTTGGGCTAGCTGGTATATAATGATGTGCTACGTGATCGCTAACGATACAGCTATGTTAGCATAACATAAACACAGTGAAGCTGGAAGGATGAACGCTAACTTTTTTCCACTCGATAAAAGCAAACATGAGGGTTCCTGATGGTTAGG
>VUQG01037827.1:0-22149 GCA_015106755.1 Etia nguti
TTACTGCTATAGATTTTAAATGGTCATTTTAAATATGTTTTATTCTGTTTAGAATAGAATAGAATAGAATTCAACTTTATTGTCATTGCACATGTCACAAGTACAAGGCAACGAAATGCAGTTTGCATCCATCCAGAAAGTGCTTTGGCAATAATAGATATATTACAAAAAATATATATTAGCAATAATATAGATATATAGATATATTATAGAGAGGTATGAGGGTACAAAAATATGGGACTATTATGGGTATGTTATAATTTACATGGTACAAAGGTATGCTATGAATATGCTATAACTATAAGTATGTACAGGCTATGAACAGGATATAAATATGAAAACTATACAGAAATATGAAATATGAAACTATACAGAAATATGAAACTATACAGAAATATGAAATATGACACTATACAGAAATATGAAGTAAAAAGCTATGCAGAAATACGAAATAAAAAAAGCTATACAGAAATATGAACTATGCAAGTTATAAACAGTTGTAAACAGTTGTAGAATTATAATTATCATATTGTACAGAATGATTGTCTATACAGCATTTACAGTATTGCAGTTAAGATAAGTGAAATATGTGGATAATTTCTACAGAGGTTATATAAAGTGCTAGTGGTTATTATTGTGTGTATGAGGGTACAGGAGTCCATTGTTCTAGAGTAATTCATAATATTCTAAAAAATCATAGTTTTGAGCTTTTAGTCAGCTCAGAAACACAGGCCTATTTTTAGTTTAAACATTATTTATAATATACTTTGTAAATATAAAAAAATTACACCTGAATTAACTGCCAATCTACCTAAAAAGTAATGAAAAGATGTATTAGTAAAACACCTGGTTACACTTTATACGTTTGGTCAACCAAGATATTTCTCAGAGATGCTAATGCTACTGTTGCTACTTACCCATGTTATTAAACTGTGAGTTGCCAGAGTTACCAGCTCAGTCATCAAAGCTTTCATTACTAAAGTGTTAAACGAGCTATTAAAAGTTTTGTGTTTCACACATACTGTTCGAGGTAATTAGTGGGATAAAACTCATCTGCGCATATGATAAATGAGAGTTCTTGTTTACGTGCTAATGCTAGCTAGGTTTCCTACCAAGTGCAAATGGTAACTGATCTCAAGGCACTGAAAGCAGAGCCAACGGTGGCGTTCCTCATATGCTTATGTCCCATCATTCACTCATCAAAGACCTGAGGTTTATTCACAATGTAGAGTGGGTGCATTATTCTGTTCTTTAATGTCAGTCAGGGGCCCTTTGGATGGGAAGGCCTGTTTCACTTGAAATGGGTGAAACATATCCAAGGCCGCCAATGGGCAGGACAACTGCTATCTACTTCAGCTATATATATAAAAATTCAGTTAATTTTTATATAGTGCCAAATGACAACAGAAGTCACTTGAAGGTGCTTTATATTGTAAGGTAAAGACCCTACAATAATACAGAGAAAACCCCACCAATCAGACGATCCCCTATGAGCAAGCACTTGGCAACGATGGAAAGAAAAATCTTCCTTTTAACAGGAAGAAACACCCTGCAGAACCGGGCTCAGGGAGGGGCGGCCATCTGTTGTGACACTGTGGAAGAGAGGCAGAGATTAATAATAACTAATGATTAAATGCAGAGTGGTGCATGAACACATAGAGAGTGAAAAGAGGTGAACGAAGAAGAAACACTCAGAGCATCATGGGAAGCCCCCAGCAGCCTAGGCCTATTTGCAACAACTAAGAAAGGGTTCAGGGTCTCTTGATCCAGCCCTAACTATAAGGTTTATCAAAAAGGAAAGTTTTAGGCCTAATCTTATAGGAGAGTGTCTGTTTTCTGAATGCAAACTGGGAGCTGGTTCAACAGAACACCAGAGCTGAAGGCTTTGCCTCCCATTTTACTTTGGAAAACTCTAGTAACCAGTAGCACTGTAAGCCTGCAGTCTAAAGTAAAGAGCTGTGTTAGGATAACAAGGAACGATGAAGTCTTTAAGATAACATAGGGCCTAATCAGTCAAGATCTTGTATGAGAGGTGAAAGATTTTAAATTTCACTCTGGATTTACTCTGGATTTTTCTTTGTCTTTTTAGTCCCCATCAGTACTCTTGCTGCAGCATATTCAATCAACTGAAGGCCTTCCAGGGAAATTTTAGGACAACCAGATCACTCTGATATTCACAAATTTAGACAAATCCAAATGATGTTCTTTAGAAACATCCCATGTCAGACTTATAGGATACAGTAGGAAATAAAATTCCATACGGTGTCTCGGCATATCAGAGCAGTGTGTCTGACTGAAAACTGAAAAATCTCCTACTGACATTCTGATGCCAGTGTCATGTAATAAGACCTGAGATAAAGGTTGTAGAGATGTCTGTGTTATCTTGAATATAAGATGAACTGCAAGAGGCAACAGTGTCTACATCAGACAGCGTAAATATAATTTTTAAGGTCATGACTTATGGAAACACACATTGCTGCTGGGTTTTGGATTTTTTTTTTTTCCAAGCTCTGGAGTTTCCACTTGTAAATTTCCGACCTCAGAAAATGAATGCAGCATAAGTAATTTGGTGCCAGTTCGGAACACTTTTCAAGGGCATTTTAGATTTCTGGCTCCAACAAATATCACTTGGACAGTAAATGGTGTATTCAAATCTCTGAGGGGTCCTTGGGGTCATATCTAGTATGCCTTAAAAAATCACAAAATGCAAAACCTTGCCAGGCCCGTGCCGATCTCTCTGCCCCTGAGCACATTCGTAATCATGTGAGCGATCCCCCCTACTCAGTACCACCAGCATCACGCACTCCTACTTCACTGAACACCCAGTAAAAGTGATCATTTCAGTTGAATGTAAAGCATGAATTCAGCTGTTAGAGTACAAAAGGTTGCCTTATTCAGAGGTTTTATTCAAAATGACATCATCTGAATGGCTCCAAATTATCAAAAGGCAGTCTTCAGAAATATTCAAAATAATACTCCGGTGATATGTAGACCTGTGTCAAAGTTTCCGAACAATGGCTTTTGTTCACCAGGAGTTGTAGCTCAATATCTCTCCACTCCTGTCAATTATCGGCTGCTAAACAAGCATCCTACAGTAGTGGGACCATTAGAGAGGTAGCGGAATAAATTCTGCCACTCTTCTCATTTATCTTCTTTTCACAATGACAGTGCCATTATACAGTTGTTCGTGAGAGAGAAGTTTTTCCTACTATTTTCCAGGCTCCATTAAGCTTCTCTATTCTCCTCTCTTTGAGTCCTTTGCTCTCCACAAATTAATTCAGCACCTTTTTCCAGCTTTCTTCTGTCCTTGTCTTTTTTTCCCCGTCCCCGCTCTGTCTGTCCTTCATATTTAATTCAGCAATTTTATAACCAATTAAAAAGGAGAGTTTTTTATGTCCTAAATGATGTCTTCAAAAATACCGATTTTGATGAATTTTAGTGAAGTTTTACTTCACTTTGATGCACAAAATGGTCTTAATTATACATACTGAAGTAACCTTTGTTTCTCTTTTCTAAAATGAGCAGTTTGTACCATATTTAGGCCTGCTTCCAGAACAAAATGACAAAACAAAATAGATGTGCATTAGAAGTCTGTGAGGGCGATCCCTGCCTGTACAGCAGTACCCTTGGAAAAACCCAGAACATGTTCTAATGGTCATCAAACTACATCTTTATTGATTCATACTGAGGTGTCAAAACTGGTGTATCTGATATCCCCATGCTGGTGTTGTTCCTGCATCATCAATAATAACACTTGTCCAACGTTGCAACCGACCAATCATGGGACGTCTTAACTTTGCAATGTGGCAGGAAAAATTTAAATATGCCATTTTTTATATAAAACTCTCTACTGGATCAAACTTTAAGCATTTCAAGTGTTTTATTTATTAATTTACAGAATATAATAAATGCATTGTCAAGTTAGCTTTGCTGTTAGTCAAACATAGGTTACTCATGTTGGTTTTCTAGCGATAGTTTATAATAGCATTAGCTAACTTCATGGTTAATGATAACTGAATCCTCAGACAACATCATTGGTTAGTTGCCATGCTGATCCTTGACCAACATGATTTTGATGATGTAGGAACAACACCAACATGGAGATATCAGATTGTGTGTCATAACTCGTCATTAAGGGTATAGGGTTTTAGGGTTTTAGGCTAAAAGAGTTATGACTGACCAACCATATTTAGCCCAGAAACAATGATAAGTGGAACGGTACCTATATAGGATTTTCACTACAAGTCTCATTTGCCCAGTCAGACACATTATTCTGTGCCAAAGTGCTTTACCTAACTTCACACACTCATATTCCAATGAATAGATTAAGGGCAGCTTGGGGTTCAGTATGTTGTCCAAGGACACTTAAACATACAGGCTGGATACATCTGCAACCATGAGCCCCAATCCCTATGTATGTGGTAGGTCTTTACAGCTTTATATGCTTTAGATCTCTAAAGAAAACTGTGCTGACATGAGTCTCTCACTAAAATTTCTTTATATAAATGCCAGTATCCAAAAACAGTCCTCTTTTTTGTGGGTGGTTTCATTCACTGGCCCCTGGCTGTTTTTGTTAGTGCTTCCCCTACATTTTGTCACATCATACACAATTCTGCTTTTGTTTAATATCCAGTGAGTGTCACTGCTTCTCTGATGAAGTGCAGAAAAAAGTATACCGTCTAATGTTCAGATTCTTTTTCCATCCTTTGTTTTGATGACAGAGATGAAGTTAAGAGCTCAGCATGATGTAGCCTCCAGCTAGACATCAGACTTTTTTAATTACACATGAGCCAGTGTGCTGCTCAGGATCCTCAGGGATGAAGATCGGTAGTTTGTGAGTGGATATAAGTGTAACTCAAAAAATAGCAGGGTCACCTTACAATATTATAAAACTTGAAGAGCGATTTTAGAGCTGCAAAAATGAGCAAAGGTTTCTTTCTTTCTTTTGAGAACAATGAAAATACTCTACAGCAATCATGCCACACAGTGCAGGCTGGCATCCAAAGCTTCCCTTTGATTAATGTTGCAATAGTTTCCTCAAGTACTTACATTGTGTGTCAGTTTCTATTGACTGGTATTATCAATTTAACCACAATTTCCACGATTCAGTTCATTCAACAGTAAGTTAAAGCCCCAAAAGAATGCCATGGATTTTGTTACTCTGCAACTTGCACATCATGGTTTTGTCTTTTTTGCGTTTCTACACTTTGGGAAGCAGCAACAATCAGGAAGAGCAAGCTTTTAAATGTTTTTGGTTATAGTATTCAGTTGCTTTGATGTCACAGTAAAGTTTAAATATGTAGAAATTTTCAGCCACATTTTGAAGTTGTAGATGGATCCTTATTCTGTGGTTTTCAAGAGGATTTGTTGACATTTTCTCACAATATACAGTATTTTTATGCATAAGTATTAACACGCAAGGTCTAAATTCATTGTGTGTTATTCGATTTGACAGCATTATTACTTCATGATAGTATCTTTTCTGACTTTCTTATATTATTTGTACTTTTTTGCCAGTTGTTTCCACACTCCATTTTCCCTTCCTCAACAGGTGACTACGTGTTAATGACCGTTTACTTCGACCTCAGCAGGAGGATGGGCTACTTCACCATCCAGACCTACATCCCCTGCATCCTGACTGTGGTTCTCTCCTGGGTCTCCTTCTGGATCAAGAGTGATGCCACACCTGCAAGGACGGCTTTAGGTAAGCTACACAATTTCTACGCAATCTGAGTTAGATAGCAAGACCAAGGATCTATTTTTGAATGAAATGCCAGCTCCATTGCCACTTCATCTTTGTCACTGCAGTTGTTACTGGTAAAATCTTTCAAATTACTGGAATATATTCACCTAGCATTGGTTTGGAGTCAAAACTGTTGAGTATGTGTGCATGAGTATAATATATTAGTGATTTGCAAATGAATATGTACGTGACAGTGTGACTTTAGAGGTGCATTAAACCATCATGAAAATTCATGTCCCATCAGCTTGCTTGTTTCCGTTTTATACTGTGTCGTAGTGTTATTCTTTCTCCTTGCATGACTTGACAACTGTTTTGAATTATTTTCCTCTCTGCTGCATGCCTATCATTAGTTCATTTGCTTTCCTGTGGATGATGATGTTGTGCAAGGTGCTGCTGGTTTAAGATGGAACTCAAGGTAAGTGTTTGATGAGTTCATGACCACCCCATCCATTCAAAGCTTCATAATTTTATTTAGTTAGGACTTCTATTTCCCCCCTGTGGGTGACTCATTACAAGCTCATGCTGCGCGGACAAACAATGTTCATATTCACTGAGCTTTCATTTAAATTCTTTTTGAGGTCCTGACTTTTTAAAGAGATAGCAAAAGCTGAATTTTGGGGACATACAAATGTATCTAAACTGTCCAAGACATCTCGTACTGGCTTAAACATGATGAGTGTGGCGTCTGAATGCTGATCACAGTATAAACACCTAAAATTTCACTGTAAAGTAGGGAACAATTTGATATTAGGTGCATACTAGATGATATATTGACACACAGATAAGCATACAGAGATAATCAGATTTTTAGTGAGAAAATATAGTACAGTACATGTAATGTATTTGTTTGTTGCTGGTGTCTGCTTTACCCGTTAAGCGCCAGTGCCCCCGGTACCGGCTTAACTGGTTAACACTCTGAAGTCTAACTCATCATTGCGGTTGACCCCCTAACCCTAAATTTAATCCTAAGTAAGAATATGTCACTTAAAAAAAATTGTAATTAACTCGTTTCCCCACAAGTTTTGGCATTGGTCTTGGCATGGAATATAGTAAATAATTATTCCACTGAAACACATCAAACACTTTGCCTTAATATGGGGTCAGGGTTAGGAGTTAGCATCTATGATGATTTAGCCCTCAGGGGTTTAGGGCTAGGGTCATATCTATCCTGTTGTATAGAATTTTTACCTATGACCTTAAAGGAAATCTTATAACAGAAGTCCAAATGCATAAGCAATAAGTAAGCGGTATTATGAAAGGTAACATCTTCTAGTTTCTGCTACTTTATTTGTTTAGCACATAGCTTCAGTGCAACGTGTCCTTAGCACTTTCCTCATTAGCCCTTAAATCTTGATGCCAATGGTAGTATAGTCTTTCAAAAAAGGGATGATGGGAATGTCATGAGATTCAATTTTATTTAAAAAAGAAAAAAATCTTCATTAATGTAAGGTTACATGAAAGTCATCCTGGAGTTCATGGGGAACAAAAATGTCTGGAGGCAATTCACTTCCAATCTAGTTGACAGCTGTTGTAAATAAAGTCATTTGTTACGTGATTTATGTTTTGGTTGGTCACTCAAATTATCCCAAATTTCCCCAGGTAAGACCCCCCAAAATCTAAATCATACTGTTATCTCCACCGCAGCAGCTGGCTTCAAGTGCCTTGCTTTAAGGCACTTTGGTGATACTTGATGGTAGCCGGACTCAAATTAACCTCTTTCACACAAATGTTCTCGCTTGACCCAAGAACTAAACCCAAGATTATTTCTCCAACCTCTAGCCACTTTCACCCCAGCTGTCACTTGGGTCGAGACAACCCATGCCACTCTGAAGTTCTTTAATTCCTCTCAGTCCCTCCTCCCCTTCATCAGCCTGCCAATATCACAGAAGGTCATCTGGATGGTCTCTGCGTTAATATCTAAGTTTTATTGGAGTTCTGTCCAGCCCTATTCATTATCAAGCCCAAAGAAAACACTTCTCTGAACTGTGAAGTCGCCGCCAATAATATAATATCATTGCTTTGGTTTCACTGGGCCAAATGAAAGCTCTTTTCTTGTGCTGTTAATGAAAGCGGATGATGACAAGAGTATGTGTTCGGCCCAGCTTGCTTCTTGCTCGTAGGCTGATGCAAGTTGACACGATGACAGTTTTACATCAAAACAGTGTGAAGTGATCAAGAGAGACACAACAACTCGAAGGTTTATTTTGAGTTTGTTTATAGGAGCACTAAAGGAGTTGCTCCTTCCAAAAGCAATTTCTCTTATATTCCATAAGCCTCAGATCTATTAAACTGAGATATACTGGACAGGTTTTATTTTATACTAATTTCTCCCCTTTTTTAACCAGCGTATAAAGACTAAAGCTACTATGGTTTTTCTTCCTTGCAATGACAGCTGCTTTGTAATGTGAATCACACACCTCACACTGTATGTGTGCCAGTCTGGCTCTCCACTCCTGTGTCAGTCTGCCTTTTTAGCCTGCATAGGACATAACCAAGTTACTTAGTGCTTACAGTATGTGGATGGCGGTGTATTACATGACCAAAGGCAGTGACAGACTTGTGATCTCCCTCTCACAACAGGTAGTGCAAAAAAGCAGGCAGCCCCAGTCCTGATAAACATCCACTTTCAGCTCAACAACAGAAAGTCATTTAGCCTTCCTCCTCTAGTACAACGCCCTCATTTTAGAGTCAGCCTGAGACCTGATCCCAAAGCTAAAAGGGGAGAGGAGAGATAAGCGCAGGAAAAGCTGGACAAAACGGAGGGGCAGAAAAAGAGTGTAAAGCAAAGTGATGGCCTTTGGTACTTAAAGGCAGGAAGAAATGTCAGATGGACGGAGTGGGATCAAGTAGGATTGAAGAGAAACTCGAGTCCAAGAAAAATACAGAGGATGCCACTGCCCCTGCTAACCCTCCACCCAACCGCTAAAGGGAAAGTGCCTCGACAAACCGTTAGCATGTACCAGGTGGCATTTTCAAAGAGCTGTCAGTCATACATTACTGCTTCAGCAGGATATGTGGATACCAGCGGGCTAAAAGTAAGAGAGCTGAGCTCAGGTTGATTCCCATTAGACCTCAATCTTTGTAGCTAAAATGGATCTTGACATAGATACAGGGGGTTGGTGATGGGAAATAAAACCACCCCAAGGCAGAAGCTGAGACGGTAGAGCTTGAGGGTGTGAAGAAGAACCATGGTGCTGGAATTAATTGAATCTACTGGTAACATCCATCATCATGCTTCATAGCATTATCCAGAGAAATACAGAGTATCACTTAGTGTCACAAGTTCACTTCAAGGAGATCCACAGAGAACAGAATTTTCCCCAAACTCAACCAATGCTGACATTTTTGCTTTTAATTGTATGTACCTAGGTTTTAAGATTTCTGCCATTAACCCATCCTATAGGGGGCAGCTCAGTGAAAAGAAGTATTTAGAAGCAAAAGAAATAATAGCCGAAATAGCAAGGCACTTTTGAAGAGACCCTTCACCACCAAGTCTCAGAAAGGATTTGCAACATTTTTGTAGAACACACAAGACCTGTGTCTCCAGAGGAAACTGTGCAAAACCTAATAAATTGCCTTAAGCATCAGTTGTGACTGGAGACAAAAAAACTGAGAATGAAAATAGTCTGGAGGGAATAAGAAAGAAGTGAGCTACCAGCCCTCCTGTAGCCTCCTCATCTCTGCTCGAGGCTATATTAGCTACTACAAGCATAACAGAGCTGAATCTCTGAACTGTTAGCAAAAACACTTTAACTTGGTGAAGAAACTATGTTTCTTTGTTTCTTCTGCATTTTACTCATTTTTTAAGCTAACAGTATGCTGGTTTTGGATGAATGCCATGCTAAATTGCTTTACTGCTTTTTAAATAAAGCCATATCCATGTCACTCAGAGCAAACATGAAGCCTCACATTACTTGCAAAGGTTTTTGGACCATTTTGCAATCTCCACATGTTCATGCCTAAAAGCCAATGAGAGACTTTGTACTGAATTGTTCAAGTGTGGTCCGAATAAGACTCTTCAAATGGAAAAAAAACTAAATGGTGCTGGGAAATTGATGAAGATCCAACCACTAGCTGGTGGTACAGTGGCATTTATTCATTGATTCAAGACATTCGTAGCTTGTTAATGAGAAAGAAAAGCAATATTGTAATTGCTTCCCTTTTGTCAGAGGGGGTTAGACTCTCTAGGAATTCAACTGTGGCTTTTATAAAGCTGTTGTGACCATTATCCGAATACGTCCTCTGAATTTAAAGCTTGAACGTGTCATTTGTAACTCCCTTAGATGCTAATCAGTCCATTAAGGTACAAAACTGGTAACAGAAGTTCAGTTCTGTTCCCTTTAAGGCACAAGGGTACAGATAAGTACTCCCTGTCAATGGTATAATAGAGGCTCGTCACCCAGTAACAAGATTAATAGTCTTAAAGTTACAAAAAAAAAGCATTTTTTGTAAAGTGAAGACTGAAATAAATCTGTTTTCTGATCTGATGACCCAGTGATGATGGTGAGGACCATTTAAACACAAAAATCACGTAATTTTTCAAGTGCTGTCTGTGAATCGAAAACTGGAATTGCACATTCCTTGTGTTGCCAATGTTTTGTTGGCCCATCCATCCACCTCAGTCTCCTCCATCTGAAGACTGTCACTTGTCCTTTGCTTCCAACAGAAAAGATTTTTAATTTATAATGCCACTAGAAAACGTATCACTTGAGGAGGACCATTTGTCATTTGGGGGCATTTGCTAAACCAGCTGACACTGTTTGTTTTTCTCAGTTTGACAGTCTCTAGCACACACAGCTCCACTCTGGACACTTGTCATTTTCTTCCCAAGAAATGCTCTTCAAACCCGAACAACAAAGTGTTTGGTTAGTACTTGTTCATCAAATATGAGGTCCAGGCTAGCAGCAAGCATTGGCAAAAAAGAAGCAAAAAAGAAAAAATGGAAAGGCAGCATTTAAAACCCCCGCATTTCCCTGTGAGACCTGTCTTTTACACAAATGCTTGTCAGCAGTGATATGTCATCTTGGGTGTAAGGGCTGTCAATGTTCCTCATGGGAACTTCACAAAGCAGGCAGTGAGTTAGAGATAGGTGATTGTCCAAAGATACAAGTGCCTCAGTCTGTGCGGTAGAGAGATGAGGCAATATACTAGTGCAGAACTCAGAACATGTGAAAAGTATAATAAAGTTCTTTTTTTGTTATTTAACTTTAATAAACTTTTGAATATTCTCTTTTCATTACACATAAATTAAGATATTACATGGGTTTTTTGATGATTACGGCTTATAACTTAATGTCTCTTATCTTCATCTTTACAATAGTCCATCGAATCTCTATGGGGTTCAAGGTCAGGTGAGTTTGCTGCCCAATCAAGCACAGTAATAACGTCATCAGCAAACCCTTTGGTAGTAGTTTTGGCACTGTGGGCTGGCGGAAAGCGCAGCTGAAAGAGATAATCAGTGTCTTCGTAAAGCTTGTCAGGAGATGGAAGCAGGATATGCTCTAAATTGACTTTGTACTTGATAAAACATCTGCTGACCAACCACCACTAACGCCAGCAGATGTGACAAATGAACTCATCACCCACTGCAGAAACTTCACACTAGACTTCAAAAAACTTGCCCTTGGATTCAGAACCTGTCTACTCTACCTCGAGATGAGAATTTTGATATCCAAATTAAATCCAAAATTTATGTTCATCTGAAATTATAACCTTGGACTGCTGAGTAACTGTCCAGGTCGTTTTCTCCTAAGCCCACATAAGACATTTTTGACATTGTGTCTGATTCAGGTGTTGTAGCCCCTTTCCTGAAGATGTCTCTGAATAGTAGCACTCGATGCATTGGTACCAGTCTCAGTCCAGTCCTTGTGAAGCTCTATTGAATCAATTTTTTCTTGAGAAGTCACTTAATGCTGTAATCATGCCTGTTACTTGTGCACCATTTCCTACCACACATTTCCCTTCCAGTGAACTTTCTATTTAAATGCTTTGATAAAGCACTCTGGCCTTTTCAGCAGTGACTTTCTGTGGCTTGGCCTTCTTGTGGCAAGTGTCAGTGATCACCATCTGGACAACACCAGTCAAAACTAAACTAGACCAAGAGATACACACGATTTATAATGTTCAAATAGTAATTGACTCAAATCCAAATGGAAATATGTCTAAAAATCTGAGTTACTGCATCTCCAATATTCAGTTTTGAAAAGCACTCTTAGACGCTTTCTTTTCTACAGGGCCAAAAATGTTAGCCATAAGATAACTATTGTGTTAATTCTTATATTGTAATTGAAACACAAATTTAAAGACATTCTTTGTTTCCAAAGTTGCTTAAATGTCACCGGACCATCAGAAGATACACAGCTGAGTAAATATATTATAGAGAGTAGACTCCCATCAGGCTATTTAGTCCCAAGTGTCTCCTTGGTCAGAGGGCATGTAGGGCCATTTGACTAATTACACGTCTGGGTCGGGGCTTTAAGTCAGGCCTCTTCAGTCTGCGGGAAACACCTTTAATCACATTAGATTGAAGTTGCCGCGTGTAGCATTTTAACCTCAATCACCAGCACATTAATTTGAACACATCAGCATAATTACCATAAACAAACAAGGCTCTCACCGAGCAGACTGTCAGCTCTTATATATACTGTATTGTATTTTGTGTTGATGCGGTGGAAAACCTGCCAGAGTGCTGCATAGCTCAAATCATGAACCCCCTGATTTCTGTAAAAAATACCAACTTTTAATCCGTTTTAACTATTTCAACTGCATAATTTCAATTTCACTTGTCAGAACACATATATGTTTTTTGGGGGGGCACCTTTGATCTCTAATCTTTTTGCAGCATTTCTGGCTATTCAAAAGAAAATGTACCGATAGAATACAAACAGCCTTTTGTACGATGGGATGTAAATCTGGTTTGAAGCAAAAATGTCAGAAAGAGTTATAATTTGTTTCACGAATTTCATTATCAGTTGAAGAGCAGCGAGATGGCAATCGTGAAAATGCTAAGTTCAAGACTTCAGTAACAACAGCACCATCATGACATCATCCTGGAAGACAAAATTTCCTGCTATACAAGCTGCAGCCTCAAGGGCTGAAAGACTGAGCCAAGGCAGAACTGTTGAACTCTGCAGTCGCCCTGATGGACAATTGAGGCTGGCTCCAAAAGTGATTCAATCAATAAATTCACAAGCTTAGGCCTCAGTCACACAGGCGTAGAGGCTGATCAGTCGCCTTAAGTGCTTCAGTCAAGTAAATATCATGCTTACAGCGTCAGCATGTATACATTTTTGCAACTCATCCATTTGGATTTTGTTTAGCTTTAAGATTAGGTGTGATAAGACAGGCAGCTGTAGCCCATAGCTGGCTGCTAGCCCTCAAGTTGGTTAATTTGAGTCTTTGAACTGGAGCTGTATGCATAGGTTCAGTTTGGTGAGTGTGATTTAACACTAGCATTGTACACTATATGAATTCAGCTCGCTAACCAAGCTAGCATTACCTGATAAATTTGCACTCCATTCTCTCATCCAGTTGCACTAAATGTAAGCAAACAAACAAGAACCAATAACCACAAAAACCACTTGGCTGCAATCATAAAACTGACAAAGTGTCCATTCATACATCCATCTTTTATTTACAGCTTTTGATCAAGACAGATTCATAAATACAATGCTGAGGTTTATTTCCAGAAAACAATGAAAATTCAGTATCTTTTAGTTTTTCAGTTCAAAGAAAGAAAGCTCTATAGTCTCAGTCACAGTGAAAACCCATGCAGTCCTGTGACCCGGCCACTGATCCTCCACTGGTACTTCTCCGTACTATTTATAGACACCCCAAGCTGTGGTCTGTTCCACCTGGCTTACCCCTGGACACACAACAAAGGTCAGTGTCTGGTATTTGTTAACATATTGTGGCAACAGCCAGTACCAACCAGACATGTATGACACAGTTTTATACCAGCTGTCATGTGTTTGAAACCTCATGAACAAAAGTCTGGAGTTGCCGCGTGAAAACCAGAAAATCTGTTCTTTCTTGCTGCTGTGATCACACTGCCGAGATTATTTTGCACTCACGTTGATGTGTCGGGGGCATATTTGCTTTCTACAGGCATATGCACTGGAGCTTTTCTCACTTCTTTGCGGCGGCACTTTGTTTTCCGTTTGTAGATGCGAGACACCGTGTGGTTCAGGATTCGCCCGGTTGCTATGGCATCATGTAGCGACAATTTCCCCAGAATGAATTAATCTATGCAAAGACAACCCGCGACCTTGATTTGAAATAGCAGCCAAATAAAAAAGAAAGGGAGGAAAGGCACTGTCAGAGTGCGTGTCGTTTTATTGAGATCATACTGTTTTCAGCGTCTGATCAGATAGCGGGATCTAAGGTATGAGGAGAAGAGTTTTTCATTTACCTAGTTGAGCACTTAAATCTAATGAGCAGCGAAGAAGAGAAAGTCTAGACGAGCACTAGACCAGAGGAGGTAGCTGGAAATAGATGGGAGCAACTCGTCTCTATGGAAACCACAGGCAAAAACAGTACCCCACACACACACACACACACACACGCCACCACCACCACCACCACCACCACAAAAGACATGTAGGAGAGAAGAGGATGAAAGAGACCGAGAAGAGAGAGGGGAGAGGAAGGGTGAGGTGCGGCGTGGAAAGAAAAGAGGGGAGGGAGAGGGAAAGATGGCGAGCCCATGACAATGATATGTATGTGTCACAGCAGTCGATATCGATGCCCCCGGTGGGCATTACTGTCACTGGGCTCATCTCTCTTAAAAAGAATTGATTTCATGTCACCAAGCGAACACAGCGGTCTCCCTTAAGACACCATGGGGAGTAATTACTCCACGGTGCCACTAATGACACAATAACACACAGTTAAAAGTTACCTCCAGACAGACCCGCACAAACAGCTGTGGAAATAATGATGACAAAGGGCATCCTATCAGAATTTCAGAATCTGCTTACATCCCGTTCATCAGCATTTGCAACAAGAATGAAGATCTGGAAATCTCAGCAGAGAACTGGAAACACTACAACTGATCGATGCAAATGTAACTCCTGCAAAGTTAAATCGCTGTAATGAAAATACAAGACATGTATACACTTAGCAGCTACTTTGTTATTAGGTATGCCTTGCTAGAACCCTTTTTGCCTTTATAAATGCCTTAAGTCTTCATGGCATAGATTCACAAAGCAGATTTATGCCCATATGACATGAAAGAGTCGGGCAGTTTTTGCAAGTTTGTCGAATCGGACACGAATCTTTGGTTCCACCACATCTCAAAGGGGATCAGTTGGATTAAGACCTGGTAACTGTGGTGGTAATTTGAGTATGATGAACTCATTGTCATGTTCAAGAAGCCAATCTGAGATAAAATTCTTTTTAGTGAGGCTGCAAGCAGCCAATAGAAAATGCACACACGAGACGGTATGGACGTGATTGGCAACAACACTCCAGATGGAACCGTGCTTCGTGTCAGGACCCTACTTTAAAATGTCACAGCAGAAATAAAGACTCATCAGACCAGTCAGTGGTTTTTTCCCCCCAGTCTTTTAATGTGCAGTTTTGATGAGTTACTCATATGAATATGATTGGGTGAATAAAGCTTGTAGTAAAAATCGCTCTGACAGCTCAGTTAGAGTAGAAAAGAGCTATAAAAGCACTAGTCCATTTACCATTTTAGTTACTGCTGCTTTTTAAGCAGCTCAAAGCTGTTTGAGTAACAAACATGCTGATGCCAGAGAATGAATAAGCCTGCAGCTCATTGGATATTTTCTGCAAAACCCTAAAGATGGTTGTACGGGAAGATCCCAGTAGATTGGCAGTCACAACAATCACAGCATTTTACTGTGTTTGGCAGAAACACTAGACCTAAAAGCTAGATCTACTTTGTAGACAGAAGAACTCAAATGTAATAGAAATCATCAGACATTATTATTACGTTGGTCTCTTAGTCTTTTAAATAGCAAATAGCTAACAGGACTGAAAGACAAATAAAGGGTGTTAGAAAGGTTTTTGGAATTCCTTGGTGGATGTTAATCTGTTGGAAGGTCAGATGGAATAGGCTTTTTGTTTTGCTGTAGTTTTTTTAAATGATTGCTCTAATTGCCCATTTTTTAAATTGAATGGACTGTTTGACATTTTTACTGTGAGGAACATTATTACATAAAATAAATCAACACAATAAGTTAATTACAGCCGTTATGCAATTCTGAACATGGCTGTTATTACTTTTTTTTTAAAGAGCTTGGTTACCTCCCAAAGTAACATGCTCTCCAGTTACGATGATTATGCATGAGCTTTTAACAGGTGATTGGCAGTTATTGCCCAACGTGGCTATTACACATCTTCAATTCAGTGTGAGTTTTTTTGCTGTAGAGGTCAAGCTAATGCAAGTGTTCCAGCCTCATTTCCATCACTCATCACTGTCATTAAAAGAAAAGTGGACTGATGAGAGCTCTCCCTCTCCAAAGGCCGACTAATGAACACATTCTGTACATCTTTCAGGATGTTAACTGTCAGCGTGACGTGGCCTCTCACTATAACAGTCAGGAATAAATCTCAGTGGAGAATTCGCTTTAACCTTTTGCTGTTACATAATCACAGAGTCCACTTCATTGCAAAAAAAAAGGATTAATTGTTAGACACAGTTAACTAGACATGTGAAATGATAGAAGACCAAAGTAGTAGATGGTATGTTAAAATTTAAAGAGGAAATCTGTATCTCCTAATTGAATTTTAAAGTAGCATGTTACTAACTATTGTCTGTTTTAATTTGGGTTTTTTTTTAAAAAAGGAGGTCATATTTTTTTATTATTACATTTGATTAAATCCAGAAACCAGAAAATGTCCCCAACCTGAAGAGTGAGGTTTTTTTTACTACTTTGTTTTTTTCCATATTAACTTTTTATTTAACCATACAGACTTTGTGGTGAAATTTTGACTTATCTTATCTCCTTAAGACACTGACAGATGTCAACATTCCTATGATATGGGTTTTCACCACAGCATTAAATCCAGCAGTAATATTGACTGAGATTAATGCCATCACATTTTGCTACTACTTAATTATTAATGCGTAAGTATCTTGTGAATAGTCATTATTTTTGTTCAGTAACGTATTTATTTATTTCACAGACATTGTGGCTGTTAAGTAAGATCCCGGTTGTTTTTTATATAATATAGAGGAGAGCCTAATTATTTATGTCCATTTATGATTCATTATCCATGTTGCTGTTTATCTGCACAGGTGTGTCTTTGATGTCTTTACATAACAGAGAGTGTCTGTCAGTTCTCTGATCTCTGGTATTTAGGCATTATTAATGTGTTATGGCTGTAGTGACCACACAGCAGTATTTTATTTCTAGAATTTGTAGAATTACAGTTTACACTTCAGACCTGCATTAGACACTTGGTGTTGCAAAGATTAGCAAGCTCTGGTCAGGCTACACAAACACAGGCACTCATTAAGCTCAGCATTGCACAACTACGCCGATGTTTTCACTCAACAGCAGCACTATGTGGCAAAGTCTCACAGTAACAGATGGAAAACGGCTTGTTCTCTGCTGCTGCTGTTATATAACTGAAAGTGGCAGCTATTTTTAATGTATTTTGTGGTTCAGTGGGTCAATTGCTCAAAAACTCATTTGAATTTCAGGGGGAAAACAGTATAACAGACTGTTGAAAAAAAAAAGCCTGCCTTTGACAGGTTTTTAAATTCTCTTTTTTACCAGTCAGTAGTTAACGCTTTATAGAACCCCCAAGGTTGTATGGCCTAAAACCCATTGTGTATTTATCACAACAAAATCAAAGAAAGCTTTTTAAAAATCTTACTCCATTCTTCGTGAATGTTCAGGTCCCGCTACTTTTCCCATTTCTAGTAGCTTCTTGTTAATTTGAGGAATTTGGAAATGAAGAGCAGCTATTATTTTTTAATATTTACACTTTTAGTTGTCACTGCTGTAACTGTTAGCCATGTGACAGACTAGCTACCTGTCCAGGGTGTACCCTGCCTCTCGACAGCAAGGATACACTAACAGATACAGTAAGCAGAAGATGGATGGATGGATGAAAGTGAGTTTTCAAATTTTCCAGTCGTAAAAATATAAAGCAACTACATCATGTTTTTCATAGCCTATGTCTCCTGGTGCCTTATTCTCCTAATTTTGCTGAACCTCAAGAGCAATAGCTAGCACTGATGTGTACAGACAAATGGCTAATCTTAGTCTCTTTAGATATGGGTTCAAATTCCCAAAATAGGTAAGGTTGAGGGAAGAAAACCCCCAGAAATTAACCACACAGGGACAGATTTTTTTATTTTCACTGCATTTACAAATTGGCCAAAAATAAATAAATAATTAAATTTCCAGAATAAGTTTGTTATTGTGACTGGTTATTGAGCCATTTTTATATAGTGTTTACTGCTGTTATCTGACAGAGTTGGTCCTCATATTGCTAATTTAGCATATACTTCAAAATAAAAGACTTTATTTTTGGTTGGTCTTTTATTTTAAAAGAAAAATGGAATCCCTGCAAAAAACATGAATGCATCATATACGGAGATGCTACAATGGCAGAAGTGCAAACGCATATGCAGGAAAACACAGGGGTCATAAGAGGAAACCCTGTGCTTAATGCGGGGACTTGGTCTGAAAGTGGGATTGGCCTGGTGATACCAAGTGAGTCCCATATGAAGCAAGGGAGATCACTGCTCTCAGATACCTACTGCAGGACATCCTGAACAGGCAGCACTTGTGTTATACCAGACTGGTATCTGCAAACAGCAGGACTTCAGACTCTAAGACTCAGCTGGATTGGCTTTACATGCAGTCAGGAGCAGCTGGAAGAGGCTTGCAGTCATAAACCCAAGTCTAAAACAGTGGAAAACCTCATATGTGAGCTGAAGAGAGCAACACAGCTAACACAGATAAGAATCATACAACTGCTAAACCGGACAAGATCATCCAAGACCTGCAGGAAGAAAGAAGTCACCCTGCTGCAGAGCTGTGTGTGCAGTTTTCAACCTAAACCACTGAGGCTTCACACACAGACAGGTTGATTCGCTCATCCAGGAAAGCAGCAGTGACACCTGGAAGAGCAGCAGAGGTTCAACTGTGAAGTTCCTGAGCTTCAAAGTCAAGCTCTGCACCAATGAGACCTTTCTTTGAGAAAATTTTTTTTTTTTAAGCCACTGTATTTGGACTAAAAACTGCATAAAACCAAAGCCTTTAAAGTACTTTAAAGTCACAGAGGAGCAAAAACAGGAAAACAGCAACATCACTAATCAGCTTTCAAAAGAAGAGGCAAAGACGACTTTGTATCTGCAGGAGACCCTGCAATGAAAGCAAGAGAACAAAACCATTATCACTGGCCGAACTCAAGTCCCGAACTAAGATCATGTCAGAGAAAAAAGTCCAAAAGGAAGTAGCAGCCATGGCTGATAAAATCATTCCTTTCACTGGCCTCAACACACGCCAACAATGCAGCAATCAAAATGATCATTATATACAGCTACAAAGCTTTTTAGACTTGGGTTTAGGCGCTGGATTAAGTTCAGATGCAACTTTTGGTTTAGGTTTAGGTAGAAGAAGTTTTTTTTCCTGACCTGAAGTAAAGTGTTTCCAGTGTCTGAACACAGCTGTAAAAAGTTCAACTGAGCTCAGAAAGACTGCAGAATTTAATAGGAAAACATTGTCAGTGAACACATCACTGATATAATCAATGATAATGTATTTGAGACTCAGACCAAATATTATCTGCTCAACAGCAGACAGCAAAAACTGATATTTAGTTGTTTATATAGAGACTGGATTAGATCAGAAGAATTCAGCTTTGGCTGAATTAGAGATTTATGACCAATAAAAAAGCATAAAAATAAAATATCAGAATAGTGTCGAGTCATTTTAGTATAAAAGGTAAACAGGATAGAGAGAAATGTTTAAAAAATAATAATAATGTAGAGTTTAAATAAACTACTTTTTGCTATGTTTTATTTTTATTTATTTTTTTTTACAAAAAAAAACAGTTTTTATTGATTTTTCATAGTTGTTTTCTTAAATCTACTGTATTCCCCATGCAAACAAGGTATTTGCAATCTCCATGTGCCATCTTAACAACTATTTATCCGACTGGTCCCGAATCACATTCCTTTGCAGATATACAGGAATAAAAAAACACAGGAAGGTTCTAGCTTAGTTATGGCTGCACTTCTTGCACCACTCCAGAGAGAACTCAGGATCCACCTCATAATCCTCTGTGTAATAGAAGTGCTTAACCCACAGATCTCTTTTTGAAACATCATTTTGATCATAAGTGGAACGAGAGAGAATAAAAAGAAAAATTACATTGAATCATTTGATAATTACGACCACTCTGCTGCACCACCCTCAAAACGTATCCCGCTGTGGGTGTTTAATAGATAGGATTGATGCAAGACTGGGGACATCTACCCAGAATACCCATTTGCATTATTAATAGCGATTAATAAAGTGCTGCTCACATGTTACATAATCACTGACATCCACATGGGTCATCCTACTGCTGACCAGCAATTCATCGTGCATGCTTTTTGAAGTGACTCTCCTTCCTATCCTCATGCTTCTATTACTTTTGCAGGAATCACCACAGTGCTGACCATGACCACGCTGAGCACAGTGGCCAGAAACTCCATTCCTAGAGTGTCCTACGTAACCGCCATGGACCTGTTTGTCACCGTCTGCTTCATGTTTGTCTTCGCTGCCATGATTGAGTACGCCATGCTCAACTACTACTCCTACAGTATACGCAGACCTCCCCCAAAGAAGAGAATGGTAAGCCTGTGGTGAGTGTATGAGTAATGAGTAGCAAAAAGGAGGACCAAGTGCATCAAACTTGCATTCTTTCTAACAACCACTGGGGGGCGACTCATTGTTTGCAAAAAGGAGTGTGATTGTATAGAAGCTATGAGAAAACAGGCTTATGTTTCACTTGAGTTATGAGCTCTGTAAGCACTTTTTCAGTAGGTTTATGATCTCAATCACTCGCTTGTAGTCTTATTCAATTCAACCTGAGGTTCATTTAGTAAATTATGGTCCCATTTAGAGTAAAACAGACAATAAACCAGGGTATGTTAGGGGACAGCTATACTGTGATGGACTTGTCACTAGGATTAGGATTAGGATTCAGCTTTATTGACATTACACATGTATAAATACAGGATAACGAAATACATACTACTGTATGAGAATGCAGTGTTCTTTGTGTGGTAGCAGCCAAAATCCCAAACTTAAGACCACTGTATGTGCCGCAAGAAATGATCAAGTGTGCCGTGGAAGATTATCTGGTTCCACCTGATGAGTACTCTAAGCCAGTGGTCCCCAACCCCCGGGCCACGGACTGGCACCGGTCCGTGAGTCGTTTGGTACTGGGCCGCGAGAGTTGAGGCTCGGGTGTGAAATTTATGGTTTTCAGGGTTTTTATCGGTTTTATCGTTATTTTTTTGTCGTTAACTCAGTTTCCCTGGGTCTTTTCCTGTGTGTTATGAATAAATCTTCTTTGTTTTGGTACCGGTACTAGTTTTATTTTGTTGTATTAAGGCCGGTCCGTGAAAATATTGTCGGACATAAACCGGTCCGTGGTGCAAAAAAGGTTGAGGACCGCTGCGACCGGCGTGAGTAACAGGCAGAACAATTACATTCTCTTCCACTAGAGGGCAATAGAACTACACTTCCAACAACAACTGGGTTGCCAACTGCCAGTAAAACAGAAGAAGATGAAGAAGAAATTACATAATAATCACGCTGTGAGACGATGCAGTGTGTAATAGCAATAGATAAATATTTGAAAAGAAAAAGTAGCCAGTCTGACCTGGGTCGTGGGGAAAGCTCCAACCCAGATGAAGGCCCTAGCATGAGTAGTGGTCAGAAGAAATATACTGGGGACAAAACGAGCCAATTCAGCTATACCTGGTGTGCGGGGAAAAATTATCAATATGCTTTTTGTGACATTTTTGTTTGGTGGTGTGCCGTGTGATTTTTCTAATGTGAAATATGTGCCATGGCTCCAAAAGGTTGGGAAACACTGCTTAAGACTATAAAATGGTACCTGAAGCCAAAGAGGCTGGGTCCAGCCTTCATATGAACAAGAGCAAGAGAAGAAGGGATTCCAATGAGAACAAAAACCCACAAACAAATAAAGACGGCCTACAGACCAGAGCTGGACTGTGACAATAAAATCAGCCCTGGCAGTTTAAGTCCAGACAGCCCACCATGATCGCTCTTACATACACATATTATGTATACAGGGTGGGCCATTTATATGGATACACCGTAATAACATGGGAATGGTTGGTGATATTAAAGTCCTGTTTGTGGCACATTAGTATATGTGAGGGGGCAAACTCCTCAAGATGGGTG
>VUQG01037832.1:0-19623 GCA_015106755.1 Etia nguti
TGCTTAAAAATCACCATTTTTGGAAGCTTTAGTCCGGATGCTGTGCAGCTCAGAACACAAGTAAGATGCGTTCTCTCATAGCCACTTGTTTTCAGTGTGATGGACGAGTCACCTTTTTTATTAACAGTCCGAGTGAGAGGCAGGTCAAACATCAAAGGTACTTCATACATATTCATGATATCATCTAGTCCAATGGAATTCTCCGCTATCTTTGTTTGAGTGAATGTGCGGAAGTTAGCAAGTTTTTCCTTGATTGCCTGTAACTTAAAAGCTGCATCATATGCTTTTCTTCGAGTTTTTTCCATGTTGATGAGGGTGAGTACAAATGACTGATTTACAATAATTTAACTGTGAAAGTGCGCTTGATTTATCGCACAATTTCACTGGACCTCTGTGAACTACTTATCAATTTTATTGGTCTACTGTTACCAGGCAAAATGTTTTTGGCGGCATGAAAAAAAACATGCATTAGCCGCACCTTAGTATAGGCCGCAGTGTTCACAGTGTGGGAAAAAAGTACCGGCTTATAGCCCGAAAAATACGGTACTCGCTGTTTTGTGTTACTTAAATACGGATCGCAGAAGAGGTACAACCTGCAGAGAAATAGGTTTGTCCACTTGAACATTCATTGTATTTCTCCTCAGTTTCCTACAGGTTTCTGCTACAGTAATAGCAAATATCAGCTTTAGTATTTCCTTCTATCCACAATTATGGTCCAGACTGATATATCTCAGCAGCTACTGGATAGATTGCCATGACATTTGGTACAGATATTTATTCTATAAGATAATGAATCCCTCTGACTTCCAGACAATACATCTTAATTATTTTTTGTGATGCCTTGCCATTTCCTCTACCTTTACCTTGTGTTTGACATTTTTGTTTTTGATTGAATGTCTAAACAAATACTGGATGGATTGCCTTGAAAATGTATTACAGACATTCCTCTTCCTCCCCAGTCCCTTTACTACAATTTATAAGTTCTGATTTCACAAATGAAAAGCATTTCAGTATGTGCATGTCTTTGTGTCAGCAAGATGGACAGAACCATACTGAATAATTATTGTCTCAATATTTTTCACAAAAAGGACAAATGAGCTGTATTCTGCACTGTAGTTTTTTCTCTAATAAGTTGTCAGTCTTCCTTTGACGTGTATACATTCTCATTACACCGAGGTGCTTTATATGATGGGTTTTGCACATGAATGGCATAATATAATATACAGTGCAATGAAAAAGTATTTGCCTCCTTCCTGATTTCCCAGACCCAGGCCTGATTACTGACAGACATGTTGAATCAAGAAATTACCTAACAACAACCCATCTGACAAAGTAGATCAGTCATCAGTCACACATGATGGTGGTAGTGTGATGGTGTTGGACTGCTTTGGTGCTTCAGGACCTGGTTACTTGCCATAATTGATGGAACCATGAATTCTGCTCTTTACCAGAAAATCCTGAAGGAGAATGTCTGGCAATCAGCTCTGGCACACTTGTGTTATGCTGCAGGACAGTGATCTGAAACACAACATCAAGTCCACCTCTGAATGGCTTGAAAAATACCAAAACAGTGGTTTTGTTCTCATCAAAGTCCTTACGTAAATTGAACTGAGACATTTTGGAATGACCTCAAACAGACCTCAAATGAGTGACGAAATGTTTCTCCCAATGAAAATGCTACGTCCAGATGAACAGAATCAACCTTTTGTGACCTCAAATAGACTTTTCATGGTCAAAAAGCCTTCAGCGTGGCTGAATTAAAACATTTCTGCAATATCAAGCAGGCTAACATTTCTCCACAGTGATGTGAAAGACTCATTGCCAGTTATTGCAAATGCATTGGATTGCTGTTCTTGCTGCCAAGGGTGTCACAAGCAGTTATTAGGTTTAGGGAGCCTTTTTATTTCTTTTGTTTTTTTCATCATTTAAAAACCCTAATTTATTTTTACTTTGGTAATCATTCCACAATAATAAAATCTGTTCGATAATTTGAAACATTTAAGTGTAGCAAATATGCAATAACCTAAAAAATCAGGAAGGGGGCAAATACTTTTTCACAGCACTGGCATATGGAAAATTTTATCTGAATTTCCTTTATTTGTCTTCAAGAACATTCGTTAGGTTGTCTACGTTAGGTTGGGCTACATTAAAGGCTCTGCAAAGGTTGGTCTAATTTGTCCACAAATTTATATACTTGTCTTCATGCACATGGGGATGTTGAAACACAAAATGTGTATAAATAGATAACACTACATATATTGTCATAAAGAGCATAAAGTTTTAAGCTTGAAATATGTCCATCATGTAGTGACAATCAAACTGAGGGGAAAGAGGTCTATTCCTTGGCCAGTGCCAATGAAAGTAAGAAAGCGATACAGCCCAACAGAAGCAGGCAGGAAGATGTGTTTGAGTGACAGGCAGCTTGTTGGAAAAGTGGGAAAAGGAGGATGACCTTTCTGTGAGGAGATGTGTCAGCTCCAGGAGGAGAAGGAAAGGGGACAATGTGTCCTTCGCTTCAGTGACTTCCTCTCTCCTGTACAAGAAAGCTGTCGGCCATCTTCCAAGAGGACCCTCTTTCACTCAGTCTTCCTTTATCTTTCTGCCTATCCACCCCACCTCCACTCCCTCTTTGACTGCCCACACGCATACACACACATAGTCTCTCTCTTTTCATATGAAATCTCTCCTAACTCCCTTTTTCAGTCCCCTCCCCCATACCCTTACTTTGTCAGGCTCTGTTAAATCAGATAGATTGCAGGTGTGTTTCACTGTGAAGGAGGATTCACTGCTACTATATGCCTGCAACCTCTCAGCATGACACAGCACCTCTTCCAAATTACTCTACTGTAATTTATCCTGGGACCCAATACATTCTTCAGCCTCATTTATGCATGCAGGCCTTATGGTTATCCTATTTATCATAAACCTCTACTTCTGCATTAATTCTGAGTTGTGATTAACTACAAATGCCAGCGTCTGTGAGCATATAAAGTCGAGCAATAAACTGCCCAACTTTATCCACTGCCCATACAGTGATGGAGATATTACTCAGGTGGCCAATCTGTGATTATTCTGCATTCATTTACCCCAGGCAGTTTAGTGTGAGACTAGATGTATCCATGCTGAATATGATTTTATATCTCACCTGCTGTGTTTTCAGGCATATTTTCTTCCCTGTATCCTCAGACTGGCAGCTGCTATCAGTAAATGGCACCAACCTTTCCTCAGCAGGGTGAAAATGATCGCCTTGTAAGCTTTGTACCAGCCTCAGTCCTTTCCCAAGATGGTAGTTAAAAAAACGATGTTGACCTATGCACGCCCTCAGGACTGTATATCTCAGCCAGAACAGCACGCAGGAAATAATCCCCACAGTTTTGAATTATTATGTGTCCCAAGGTCCCTAAATGGATTTTCTTAAGAGCAATGTGAGCTTCTGGAAGCTGGACATCAGACTATTTCGCTTTGTTGGTGGGTTTTTTTCCCTCTCTTTTATTGATTCTAATATTACCTAGAACTCCATAATCCCACTTATACAATTAGAGTTATCTTCACTTTTCCAGTAGTGCAGAACTGCACTGATTAATTGAGTCTCTATTGACAGGTCTAAATAAACTGGACGAGGCACTGGAATCTGCCTCTACAAAATTCATTATGGCCTTCTCTATATCAAGGATGCTATATTGATAGATGAGTGGAGTCTGGCCTTTTAAGATCACAACAGTAAACAGTCTGGTTGAGACTATCATGACATTTTCAAACCAAGCCTATTTTTTCAAGGTGTCTGTGTGTTGTCCGCGATTCTATATAAAACAATCTCTGTATTAGCTCTGTCCTCACAAGCTCTCAAAGGTCAGCCTGGACAGCACCAGGAGCTCTAATTACATATCACTGGGAAAACTGTCTGGGGACACCAGGTCTGTAACTACAATGAAGCACTACCACAATTAAAGTGTTTGTCAACATTAGGGTTAAGGTTCAGACAAAGATTGCTTCAGTTTCATGAGGATCTAAATGTTTTAACTGTCTCAAGATAGATTCTGCTTATCAGTTACTGATTTCTTGTACTTTTTTTTATTCTAATACTACCAATGGGAAGTGTTTTCCCATCATCTTTGATGTGTCACTGTTTTCATGCTAGAAACTGGCAAAGTGTATTTTGTTTCCATTGAGTGAATTTTGGAAAATCATGTATAATAAATAAATAAATAAATACTTTTAAAAACAACACGCACAAGAAGACAAAAGACAGAAAACAATAAGAGTTTTTCAAAGAGGACACCAAGGAGGAGAAAGAAAGAAACACACAAAACAAGCCAGAAATTCAATATGATTTACTGTTTTTATTTATTTTTCTGAATTAGGTCATAGAAGTTTAGCATTCCATATAAGTTAGATAATTGTTTTGTTCCTACAACTCCTCTGATATGCTGAAAGAAATGACCGGACTTGCTTTTCAGTCCTCTGAAAGGCCGCCGCCAGCTACTTCACTTTTTGTCAAGGCTCTTACCATTGCTACATACCAGCAACTTATATAAGAAATAGGACTTTTCTGTTTGCTATAGCTGCAAAGAAATCTGTGAACTACATACAGGAACCTTTGGAAAAAAGTTTAGTTGTGATTTATTTGACAAAAGCATTTCTAAATGTGTATGGGGTGAAGCAACTCAGTTCTCTTGAGAGAAGAATTTTTGGCAGGATTCATTCTTTACAATGAGGTGGAGGAGAAGGTGACCCCTGCAGAGGAAGAATCTCAGTCTTAACCACTTTCCCTGTAGCTCTTTCCTGCCATGCAGGCCATCAGAAAGCCAGGCTCAATCCACTTTTCTAAATTGCTACCATTTAATGGAACACCTTGACCTGACTTCCCTTAGTGCCAAAAATAAATAAAGAAGTTGCTGGTAAAAATGAGGCCTTCTAACTTAGATGATGCCTGTAGCAAATTGAACTTATCAAACATTGCTTTTTTCTGAATTGCTTGACAGACAGTTTTCTCCAGGAAATCTTCAGTGGGGTAAATACAGGTACAGGGTAGTCTCTTGCTATATAGACTGACATTACTAATAAAAATGTCCTTTCGTGTATGTAGTAAAGAAGAAAAAAAATCTTATTCCTCCTTACATGACCTGCAGGTGCAGGTGGAAAGATAAAACATTCATACAAGAAAGGTGGAGCCTTTCTGTACTACTCTACCTCTCATTTTAAATTCACTCCTTATTTCCAAAGCAATTATCCAGTTCATCTTTGGGCTGGTAATCCCCACAAAACTCAGAGGTTGACCTTTCACATTGCTGAAAAAACACACACATAGATGCACACACAGATGAATCGCTTGAGAAAGCTGAAACTGATCACAGTCAAGTTCATTTTATTCTAGTAGATTCTCAACCCTAGACTGTGTGATAATCCTCTAAGATCCAAAATCTTGCTAAATCAACCTGTAAAAGTGCAGTCTTCTTTAAACATGCCCAGCTTCAAATGTGTGTGTGTGAGGTTTTTTTTGTTGTTTTTTTTTACTTTCAACACCTCAGAGGATTATGATGAGACTTAAAATGTAACTGTCCATAAAGCATCTCCCACACATTAAATTAAGCCAGTGAGAATCTAATTAGCAGTGAGTGCTGACTTGAGTGACAACTTGTTTATGTAATGCGTCAATAAGAGAGTGATGTTTGCCAAAACCAAAGGGATGAAACAAAGTCCCTGTTCTGAGCCAGTGGCTTAGTGGTTAAAGCAAACTCCATTGCATATGAAATTATCCAAATAAAGGGCTACCAGAATACTTCATTAGCATTGACTGACAACTTTCCCTAAGTCACAAATGTGGTTTCCATTTTCCACTTCCTTTTAGTTTAAATGTTGCAGTTGCTAAACCTGAATTGCAATAAGTCAGCTTTTTCCTTAAGTATCATTGGGGTTTCCTGGGACATGTAGGTTCAGATTATAGTGGAATTGAAATCCAACTATATTTGATAAGAATGTACAATCACACAAATATTGAAACGGGAACGCAATGAACCCCACTTGGCCACAGGGTAGATTTAGAAAGATCACTTGTGGCCAAGTGCAAGTGATCCTGGGCAGGAGGTGTAATGAAGAATGCTAACAACTCAACAACTCCATCTCCATTACAAATATAAGAGGAAGAAACACTTTTGAGAAGGGCCTGTGGAACTAAGTGCCTACTGTTTCAAAGTAATTCAAAGTTTCATTGGCGCAGACAATACTGTTTGGTGTACTGACTGAGCATCAGTGCAATTAATCATGCTTGCTTACAAAAAATGTACTTTATTCGGTTTGCTAAAATGACCAAAACAGCTTTGTTAGTTTTCAGAAAGACATTTTTATGTGCGTGCGTGCGTGCGTGTGTGTGTGTGTGTGTGTGTGTGTGTGTTTGTAAAGTGCACAATTGTATTATTATTATTATTAATAAGGACAGGACAGGACAGAAAAACAATTGAAGATTTACTTTTCGAAATAAAATGAGACAAAACCCAAACTCACTCCAGTATCTTGTCACAATTATTATGTACAGTTTAACCTGATAAAGAAAAGGTTAGTTAACACCATAAGGCGTGTTGGATAAAACTAGACGGGCACATAACCATATAGAAATGCTCGACTACCAAGCACTCAAGCATCCTAATGAAAAACATAAGTGGTCTGAAAGGAGAATGATCAATACCAGGTTTCTTTTTGTTATTTTCTTCCCTGATCTCATCCACCTTTGCCGATCCTGTTAGCACCATATAATCTGTCTGAGAATGACACCTTTCCTAGATCCAGTCTACCAGGCTTATGGATTAGTGCCTTTTATTAGATAGAATAATAGAACAAGGATAGGCTTTAGTCACTATTGAAAAACTATAAGGGTACATGCTTTACTGCTAGAGATGAAACACCCAGCAGGCTCTAGGTAGCACACAAAAACCATACATCTCATGTTAAGCATGGCAGTGCTTTTTAGCTCATGAATACAGGTTTGAGAATGGATCACAGGGTGCATATTGAGAGAGTAGAATTTTGCCATCAAGTCTAAAAGCCATAAGCCATCAACTCACCAACTGCAAAAAGAAACCCATTATAAAGAAAATGAAAACATTTTTTTCAGGGTTTTTAGATATCAGTGACACTTACTGTACTGTGCACCCATCTGGGAGTAGTCACTAAGGAACTATGAAAAAGGAACTATCAGCTATTTGATGAAGTTCTATACCTGTTCTCGAGAACTTGAAAAGAGAAAGCAACTGGACTTCTTTAGCTCTTTGCCAGTCTTCACATTTTGGACAGGAAGACGGTTTGAGAGAGAAGTAAAGAAGGCTGTGAAGATAATTACCAAACAGAGGTTGTGGCTTACAACACCAGCTACCCCAACACACAACTTGACATCAGTTGGTCACTTGATGGGGTGGAGAAAGGTCTCAAGGTGGTTTCACCCTTAACACTAGAAGCAGCAAGGAGGTAATTTTGACCTCTTGGCATTTAAAAAATCATATAACTCTGTTAAAAAAACAAACAAACATCATCTTACATTTGACTGTTTTCACTTTACATAAAAATGCCAAGGATGTAATTTCGATCACATTAGAAATTAATGTAAAACCACTGCTATGGCTCAAATTGACCCTTGCTGGTTCTACAGAGTTTGGAATCCTGGCAGTTTGGTCTGGTAACGACAATGACTTTTTTCCACACCTTGGATGTTAGTGTGCCAACAACCCTCAGGACTACTTCCAGTATCTGAGACTGTATAACAAGTTTCATGGATGAAAGGACCAGTTGGCTTCTATTTTTAAGCGCTCAAGACTACCATGACCTGGATAACTGAGAACCTATACAGATATTTTTATAGCTATTCCATGAATAACTCTAAATGAAGAACTATATAACTATATAGTAGATATTGTATATATAGAATCTTATATGTAGAAATATATTTATAGTTCAAAAATGCAAAAAAATCCAAATCATTAAAATGTACTTTCATCAAACTTTAATTACTGAGGTATGTCGTCATCCAGTTTCACAGGTTTTTAGCACCTGTCAGTTTCACTAATGTTATTGCAAAGTGTCCCTTGGTATAGTTAAATTTTCAGTACTGTGTGCAGCATACCATATGGAAAAGAGATAAAAACAAACTTACACTAAATGTTTATGTTTTATTTATATTGTATGTCCCGTAAGACTTCTGTGTCCCATATGATTATTTATTCATGAAAGTGCTTTTTGCATTGTCACTTACAACAATAAAAAATGAAAATGAATCACATGAGCATTATGTTGAATGGGAAAAGTGTGAAAGGCCCCACTTTTAAAAGGAAATTATGGGATCACTATGAGATATACAGTATAACGCTTGTAAGACTCATATATAGAAATCATAAACACTTACAGTCTTCTATTTCTGAATATATACAGTTCTTTTTGCTAGTCCCTGTGATGACAGCAGGGAGATAACGGCACAACAGTTGGTAATTATTTATTTATTTAGAGTGATTTTCTAAGTGAATGTAAATAATCAAAAAGAATATATGAAGGGTAAAAGGTAAGGATAACGCCATGCATCTTATATTTACGCTGAGCACCCACAGCACTAAAGCTGTGTAGGTGTCACTAATTACATCAAAACAGTTCTGACCCATCTGGGTATGGACAAGGAATTCTGGGGCCGCACTGTGATGACTAAGACTGGTGTAGACAGGGTTTGTTGTGTAATTTGAGCCGTTCTTGTATACTTTCTCAAGTGGGGTAGGGGAATTTGTTCCCGTTTGGGAAGCTGCTACCTTTAGGTAGTGCTTCATCTTTTGTTATACTGTTAGAACTGATCTTTGTATATATAAATGTGCTCAAACCACACCTGACAAAGAGTGAGCATGTATATAAGCACATTTTAATAAATAAATAAATAAACCATTGAGTATTGCTTTTTTCACAGTGGTGCTGAGAAATCTGGGTAGTTTGCAAGGTGGGCTATTTTAATTGTAACCACATATGTTACACACACTAGCATGTTTTCAATTTCTCTTTGAATGCCCCGTTGACTTCTTTTCATCATCACATTTAACATTTCTTGGTGAGTTTTTGGAGGGAAATTGATGAAGCATGATTTGCTGGCGTGTCAGATGGATGGTGCAGGAAATGGATGACTTGTTTTGATTAAAGCACGCTGCTTGGCTGGCTTTGCACATCATAATCTAAGAATGGATTACACTGCAGTAATGTGGGTCACAATATTTAGCAACAGCAGAGGCTAAACCACTGCAGTGCATGGGGAACAACACTCATATAGAAGATTACAATGAGATGCAGCTCTACATTGTGTGATTAAATTGTGGGATGTATACAGAAACTCACCACTGCTCATTAAAAGGTGATTTTCCCTCTCCAGCCATCCATATCAATCCTTTGCTTCAGTCTCTTAATGTAAAGGTGAGAGTGATGATAGCTGTGGAGAGAGCATATGTGTGCGTGCATGCACGCATTCTCGTGCATGTGATTGAGTGTGCCGAGTTATTGACCTCTAGCAGGGGAGGAGCATTAATGGCCAGTGTGCCGTGAAAGCGGCCTACACCCCATGTCCAAGGTGACTGGTTCTGCCCCGTCCCATGGCACACTTCTGCCTCTGATGGATTGACTGGGCCTTGGAGAAGGACCTCTAGTTTACTGTGTCTTTTTTTTTACTGTTTATGTGAGTGTTGATAAACACCAAACTTATAATAGTCTGCAGAAGTTTTGTTTTTGGCTATCTCTCCATCAATTTTAGAGCTATTGTTCTCTTCAGAACTCCTATGAAACATTTATCAAGATAGGGATTCTCCCTCCACGCCTCATGCTAATGGATCCCTATACACTTTCTAGCTTGTAATGATCCTCAGGAAATGCTCCCCTCTTGTTTCTCTGTTATCAGTATCTACCATGTTTCTTTTATTTAAACATATAACTGAAATGTGCCTGCAACATTTTCTTCCCATCATCTCCTTATCTCTCTTTTCTTTCTACTGTACAGTCCCCTTCTTATGATTGAATGGATGAGCTGAACGCCCAAAGGATGGTGCTAAACTCCCACACAACACTATATTGTACATGCCAGTTCCATTTATGGGAAAAGAAATTGATTTCCACTCACCATATATGGAGGCAGCAATGTAGACAAATCAGTAACAACTTTCCTAAGTTAGAAATTTGATTATATTCTGAGGCTTCCCTTGATTGTCAGGAACTGTGGCCGAGAATTTCCTGCAACATCTGGCTGAGGACAGAATATGTATTCATTTAATGATATACCTTTAGTTTATATATTGCTTGTGCTCATCATCACTGCTTAGGCAGACTAATTAACCCTGAAGAAGAAAAATGTAAAGAAGATTGAAAAGACAACTTACCAATGTTAAGTGGTAATGAAACATTTAAATGTATTCACTTAAAAGCCCCAGTAAAGTCTGAAATAAACATGTTTATTTTTCAACAGACTGATTCAGCAATGGTTAGGGAAAGTTCATGGGCACATTTAAAAGAAATAACAGTTTACAAGTTTATAACAGTTTTTAGTCTCTGCCTAAGTTCATGTAGTCAAAAAGTATCAAAGAGTGTTGACTTCACTTTTTTTTTTTTCTGTCCATGACTTGATATATACTGTATACTTGGGCAGCCTGTTCTGTCCCATAACCTCACATTGTACATCAAAAGGGGACAGTGTGTCACTGTACTGTCCATGATGATGTAGCACAGAGGTTGATGCTTCATTTGGGAAAACAAATTTTGTATCTGGTGTCAGAGTATCTTGTATCAAAGTATCTTTCTCTGGAGGGGGTCACTGTTGTTTCTGTCTAGTTTCTGTCCAGTGGTATTTTTGTGGCTTTCTGTAATCTGTGTGCCATGGACATCAGCACAACTGGTGTCTTCCCAGATTTTGGTAAACCATAGAAATTATTCAACAGGCAACCTGAATGACATGGCTTGTTGTAGGGAACATGTCTCGGGTGTCCAGCTTCACCTAATGCTGGTGGCTGTGGAAGATGTTGTTGTAATTGGTGTGCCAGAAACTTGCAGTGTCTTATTTATTCTTTTTTTTGTAATGAATCCAGACTAGAGACTACACTGGTATAATATGTTCTCTTATACAGTATGGGCAGTGTTAGATGTAATGTTTTCCTTACCTATTTTTTTTTTCTAAAAGGTTGTATGTAATGCTACTATGCAATGTTACTCTATTAAATCCAATCATGAAATTGCCATGACTAGTTATGTCTATTTTATTCTAGTTATGTCACTATTTGCATTACTTGCACTATTTGCACTTCGTCTGTGTTGTTGGTTTTGGTTCCCACCTCCAGCTTGAGCTCCTGTCTTTTTGTCAGTGCTGCATTCTCCAAACCATACATCATAGCAGATCTCACTACCATTTTGTAAACCTTGCTGCTATCCTTCTGTCATAATTCAGCCTGACCTAATTTCCATCCACCTCACCCTGCTTGCACTCTTACACGCTTGTGCTTTGAGTGCTTAAGCAGAGTAGAAAAGCACTGTATAAGAAACAGTTGATTTACCATCTTCTTCATCTCTCTTGCGCACCGTTTGTTGGTTTGGATAGTTGACCTGATGGCCCGCCAAAGTGTATATTCTTTGCAGCTTCAATATCACATGTGTCTTCACGCACATGTATTCTGTCTTGCTTCTATCCCTGTACTTCTAATAGTTTGATTTCCCTTCTCCCCAGAGCATACATTCACATGCTCCATACTCTCACTACAGATCACAATGCCATCTGAAAACATTACTCTCCATTATACTGGAGGCTCTTGCCTGACCTAATCAGTCAACCTGATCATCAACACCATAAAGAAAAGGGGTCTCAGAGCCAATCCCTGACATAATTCCACCCTCATTTTGAATCCATCTATCACTGCTACCACACATCTCACCACTGTCTTGCTGTCTTCATATATGTCCTGCACGACCCTCACATACTTCTCTACCACTCCAAACATCCTCATGCAGTACCATATTTGCTCATTTGGCACCTTATCATATCCACTCTCTAAATCAACAAAAAAAAACACACTGCAACTCTTTCTGACCTTTTCTATGCTTCTCTATCAACACTCTCAAAGCAAACATCACATCTGTCATGCTCTTTCTCATGCTGTTTCTCAGTGTTAAGCCATACTGCTGCTCACTGATCCTCACCTTTCTTTTTAATCAGGCTTCAACAACTCTTTCCCATAGCTTTTCGGTATGGCTCATCAACTTTATCTCTTTGTAGTTACTACAGCTCTGCACATCAACCTTATTGTTAAAAATTGATTTCAGTACACTTCTTCTCCATTCTATTCCAGGACTACTTGCCTAGACTCCAAGTACTCCTTGTCTACTTTCTTCATCTCGCTGACTGTCCTGCTTTTCCTTTGTCAGCTTCTGTTAGAATACTTTTCTGCAGTTCCCCATTCCACCACCAGGTCTATGTGTCCTTTATCCTTTCTGTCCAGAGGATACACTAAAAACCTTCTTGGCAGTTTCCCTCATCACTTCAGTTGTACTTTCCCAGTCATCTAGTAATTCTTCTCTACAAACCAGAGCCTGTCTCAGCTCCTCACTGAACTCTGATCAACATTCTTCTTTCTTCAACTTCCACCATTTAATCCTTGTTTCACTTGTGTCCCTACATTATACTCTGACACCACCTTGCAGTCACCCATCTCTTTCAGATCCCTATAAGATATAGTCCACCTGTGTGAATTTCCCTCCAATATTATATGTCACCCTATGTTCCTCCCTTTGCTTGAAGTATGTATTCACCACAGTCATTTCCACCCTTTTTGCAAAATCCACAACCCTTTGCCCTTCTGCATATCTCTCCTTAACACTGTACTTACACAACACCTCCTCATCATTTCTGTTCCCTTCAATTGCGTGTCCATTGAAATTCGCTCCGACCACCAATTGTATCACAATGTATCACACACTCCAGCTTCTCCTTCTCTCTTGCTGCCTCTAAACACACTTTCCCCATTCCTCTTCCTTCATCTTTGGCCAACAGTAGCACAGCTTCCACTAGTGCCTTGTTTACCAGCAGCACTAGAGGCGGTTCTTGTTAACCGAGGCCCTGACTGATCTGGTATGGAAATCTCCTTCTTGATGTGCTGTATGCTTGATTTGACATCAGATGCCCTTCCTAACACAACCCTCCTCATTTACTAATTCTTGGGACTGACAGTAGGCATACACTCACTTCTTTATAACATAAAACATTTGCTTGCCTAAATCTTCAGCAGTAAATAAATATTTTAAATTCTTTAAAATAACCTGCTTTTTTTTTTCATAACAGCTTTCTTAGAAGTGACCATCTTCTTGATAGCTGGAATAGTTCCAGCATCCTTGAAGAAGTTCCTGCATATTGTAAGTAGTTTTAGTTCTAGTTTTCTTTTATCTCGTCTTAACTCACAGGCTGTCACACTGCTTATTGTCCTGCTAGGAAAAAAAAAAGAAATCCACACTAAACACAAACCATATCAATAGCATGACACTGAAAAATGTTCAAGTCACACTGGTTAAGTGAATTCTGTAAAAATTCCCCAGAGCACTCCAACACAATCCTCACACCTACTCCTCCATGCTAAGATGAGTGAAAACCACACGTTGATTCCATTTGTTCACCCACAGAGTCTCACAAAGAAACAACAGTTTGAAGTCAAAATTTTAAGTTTCACCCAGCAATTCTCATCTCTTCTTTTCCTGCTCTCTCTCAGTAGTGATTTCTTTACAGCAATTCAACCATGAAGGCCTGATTTACGCAGTCCCCTTCAAACATTTAATGTTTAGATGTGTCTGGTACTTGAACTGTGGAAAGCACTTATGCGGGTTCTAATTTGAGCTGACATTCTTTGGTGAATTCTGAACTTATCATCTGCAGCAGAAGTAACTTTCAGTCATGGTCACAGTACGCATGATAGCCAGTTTTGTGATAAAAGTTGATAGTTTTGGAACTGCATGTGAATATTTAATTTGCAGTTCTTGGAATCATATACATGGATATCTTAAAATCTTATATATTTATATTTTATTGACTAAATCTGGATTATTACAGCTTTTAAGTAGGAATATTTGCCAAGACAATGTGACTCGCCACATCACAAAAACTTAAAAAATGTGGGATAGAATGAGCACACGAGTCCAGGGAGACCTCAACCTGCAGCCCACATGGGACTTAAAGGATCTGCTGCCAACAACTCAGAGTCACCACAATGTGTCTTTTTTTTCCTAGTCTAGAAATAAATAAATTAAAAATAAATAAATAAATCCCTTAAAGTCACATTGGTATTTGTGCATGATTGGATTTTGTTTTTAATTTATGTAAACACAACAATTTCCTTATTTTTCACTGAATACTTTCCAATCAGTGTTGACTGATAAGCTGCTTTGACCCTGTATGTCTACGTGTCCCTGTAGTCGATGGAGATGATGATCGATGTTTCAAGTGACATTTCTCAGCTAATAACCTCTTATCCTATTGATTCTCTGCCCAGATATCCTGCTCTGCTCTCTTTCAACAAATGGATTTTATCCTCAGCTGTCCTTCTTCTCACTCATCTTCTTTTCTCATGTTTCAGAGAATATCTAAAACATAAATCCAAAGGATGTTTCCTCTTTATAACCTGTATAATGCAACCCCTATCCTAAATTCTATGACAAATTAAGACCAAATAGTACAGGTTTTAGAGAGCAACACACTTCAAAGTTGCCCTGTAGTTTGCCAGCCAGAGTAGTCACTGCAGTTATAGTATAGAGAAGACAGAAAAGAGAAGTTATTGAAAAAGAAACCCTGACAAAATCCAGTCAAGAGTTACCGAAGTCTTTGAGGAGCTTCTCAAAGGAAATGATGTTTCTGCACACCCATATCACAAAGGCAATCACTTCATATTCACTCAAATCTTAATTAAAAAGTGTGGGCCTAAAGAGACTGCTGCATGTGCTGCCAACTTTCATTTGGTTGTCATAAAAACTTGCAGCTTTATAATAGTGTCTCATAGTGTCTTCTATTTACTTGACAATGTTCATTTTCTGTATCCATATATTTATACAAATAAATACATAAATATTATACATTTTTTTAGTATATTTAAGCAATAGTTGCTGGGATAAATAAAATGTACTTGTTTACTAATGAAAGAGACAACTACTCGAGTACTGTCTTTCTAAATGTCTTCATCAATCCAGTTTGCATCTGACAGAAGACTAAACAAAGAATAGTTTGATTATCTGTCCACTGGTCTCTGTGCAAATGTTGATTCCATCTATCCAGACAAAACAAGTCTGAAGCCTGACAGACTATCATTTAGTCATTCCAATTACTTCCATGATTAATTACCCTGTGGACACTAATGCTGATCAAGAATATATATAAACCACCCATCCAAATGACCACTTCAGGCGCTTGCATTTCACATGATAGTTCATACATGGCCATAAAGTATAGCTATGTCTATATAGATTTTTGATATTTATGTTTTATTTATGCATTACTTTGACAAATGTGATTACATATGCTGCTTTATATAGAGAAATATTTAGAACATTTCAAGCATCAAGATTAAATAAACATAGATTTATATATTAATTTATTTTTTAATAAATGAATGGTACATCCACCTATATTAAATAACACATTTTTAATCTTGTTAAAAAGTAAGGATTTTCGGTTTTTTAGTATACATAGCAAGAGCTCTACAGTATACACACAACTGCATTAAAGATGTGAGACAGACAATTATTTAATTATATTATTCATTAGAAAGTAATGTCAATCATACAAAATTGGCTTTAATCAAGATGGGTGTAATTGAGGGTTAAAATAAAATAATAACATATTGGCATTGCTTATAACGAACATTTTTTGCTTCTGTGTTTGTCTCATGGGGGAGTGAAGAGTAGTTTATACCTTTTTAAATGCATCTTTAAAAATTTTTCATAATCTTTATTTATTTAAATGTTTAATGGTATGAGCTTTTCATCCTTCAGAAATGAGCGCCAGAAAGAAACCAGGACCCACTGGCAGCCAATGTGCGGTTGGTTAGTCTACAAAGGTCTGTGTGTCTCTCCATACATATGGCTGACCAGACCTTCCCTTACCCACCACCAAACGAATGTTATACTGCCTGTTACAGGCAGTACAACATTCTTCATGTTGTTTCCAGAACTTTTCATATTTGTCATGTCTGTTACCAGCCAATTCTGATTCTCTATAGCAAATGCCAGCAGAGCATTGTGGATGTGAGCATTGTGAAGCCTGATTGGAATTAAGCAAGCTGTCTTGATGGGGGCCCACTAGAGGACATCAGGCCCTCAGGTCACCCTCATGAAGTCTGTTTCTGATTGTTTCATCACAGACATTCACACCAGTGGACTGCAGGAGGTCATTTTTTAGGGCTTTGGCTGTGGTCATCTTGTTCCTCCTTGCACAAAGGAGCAGATACCAGTCCTGCTGACCTTCTATGGCCATGTCCAGTTCTCCTAGAATAGGTGCCTCTATCCTGGAATCTCCTCCATGCGCTTAAAACTGTCCTGGGAGACACAGAAAACTATCCATCCATCCATCCATCCATCCATCCATGATTTAAGGCAATAAAAAAATCAAAAATAACATGCACATACACACACACACAGAGTTATTAACTGTAAGTCTGTGAAGATAAAAAGGTTTTATGTTTGTTCTGTCGTAATTGACCTCAGGTCAGCAGGCAGCTGACCATAGTGACTGAAAGTACCTTCAACATTTATCTAAAGGTATATGTGCACTATATGTATGGCCAAGTTATTATTATTATTATTATTATCATTAATATTATTATTGATCAAATGAATAGACTTGCATCATTGTAGTGTTCTTAAACTTTTTTTCAAAAAACAATTTTCAAGGATTTTCAGGCTACTAATACAACAAAAAAAGAAAACTTTTTTGAAGCACTGAATCCGCATATGTCATATACGCACATTAAGCTTTTCGGATAATACAATTATCTCTTCTATTGTCTAATCCATTTTATTGGTTCATCAAGTAGCATCTATTATTTGTTTAATCTAAGGATTTTCATTTCAACTTATTCAAGCAAGTGGAAAATAAAGTAATCATGTTACTGTTTATCCTGCAAATAGCATTTATAGCATAAGACAAACAATTAAGTAGAGCTTACAGTAAACCAAAACTAAATAACTGACTAACTAACTGATAAATGTAATCTGAGAATAACTCAAGAAAAATTTTCAACAGCTTTGGAAATTGCTCTTTTGATGGTCTCTCACAAATGGTAAGAAAAAAAACAAAAACAAACTGAGTGACAGTCAGGGGTAGCACTTAGTGTTCCGTTTTTGTCTTTGCTGTTGAGCTGTGAATCTTCATTTAGTACATTTCCCAATCCAGAAAACTGGCAGACCATTTCCTTGCCACTGTCAATCAATGACATTGTGTACTGTTGGAAAAAATGGTCACTTCACTTTCAGTGAAATCTGTGGGTTTTCCCTGAAATTGATTAAAGACAGCAGTTCTTTCGATCTATATATTTTTAAGAAAAAACGAATGCAACTGTGAATGCATGATATGAAGTATTTTGAGTGATTATATGCTGTGCTGTCAACCAAAGACCCAGCCAACCTGCTGCGTCCTACCTCTTTCGATGACATGTTATGCTGCATGGGTTTAGACTGTACCATTTTTATCTCTCATGCATTTTCTATTTTCATGTTGCTTGTGGATGCACTCACATGGCTCTGCCTCCTGGCCCTGTTAAAGACAGTAATGGGCCATTTTCCCATCAGCCTAACAGACAGATAGAGAAGACAAAGACAGACAGAAATTGAAAAAGTGAAATTGAAAAGTTACACATAGAACTTGAGCTTAGACATTAATAATTTTGTCAGTTGGAAATTTCGGGTTTCTGCTAATGTAAGTCCAGATTGATGGTCTTTTTAAGGGGCCTTTCTGATATTTGTGATTTGTGATATCTAACATGGAATATGCCTAAAAACTTCAGGTCAGACCAGGTATGTCTGCTTTATTAGAATCCTTTTTAAGCTAAGGTTGGAACACCAAATAGACAACAGTAATCTTTTTTTTTTTTTTTTTTTTCTTGGGGCTTCTGTTTAAAACCTGTGATTTATCATTTCTGAAATGTGTAAACTTGTCATTAAGCTTGATAGATTTGTAAATAATGGTGTTCTGATGGATAGGCAGAGGTTGAAACACAGTGATTAATGTGACATTTTTAATTTTTTAGTACTTAAGGTATCGCAGACATGCAAGGCTTCTCTTAAATAGTTATTTTCTGTAAACTTTTAAGCACCAGGTTTTCTTTATTTTTATTTCTTTATTTTAGGATATTTTCATTCAAGTAAAATGATCAGTGATTATATTATGATTATATTAACTCTGACATAATTGTTTCCATCAAATCTGACTTGTTTTGATATCTGGCATCATTTAAAACAGGAGTTATAAATTTTTTAACATTGTAAATTGTAGATTTTTTTTTTTTTTACATTGAGGCTGTCCTGAATCCGTCTCCTATCAAGACAGATTTTAGATCAGCCAGTGTGATTTATATCGAGAAGAATGTTCATTTTAGAGAATCCTGAAAATGTGAAACTGTGAATGCCTGTGTGTATTTGTATTTCTGGCGCAGTGGTGAAAGAGTTCAAGAAGGATGTTCTTGCTGCAACAAAAAATTGTCTGTGTCCTCACCAGTGATGGGCAGTACTGTAATCAGATTACTTTTTTCAAGTAACGAGTAAAGTAAGGGATTACTATTGCAAACAAAGTAATTAGATTACTGTTACTTTCCCGTAAGCACGCTGCGTTCCTGCATTACTAAACCGTGATTTTGTTTGCGAGAGTGTCTCATGAGAATGACCTAAGCGCGTGCGACGTTCGTGGTAACAGACATGTGCAGATCAACGATGGATAATATATTGAGTGCAGGAGAGAGTATGACTGTGCAGCGTTTAAAGCGTGAAAGTACTGAACTTACTATGAGTTTGATTCCGTAAAAAGTGACAAAAACATTAGCGTCCGCTGTGCACTGCGTGGGAAGAAAACTTATTTTTAAAGCGAAAAAACCCCTAAACTTCTGAGCAAGTACCGAGTACGCTGCCAGGGGAATGTGAAATTCGCAGAGAAACTCACGAATCCCGGACACTGACATGACCGCTGCGGGACACCTCCACCAGGGCAAACCTCCACCCGCCCCACTCCTTCTAAACAGGTGAAAATAGATTTAAGAGCGACAGGACTTAGTGCCGCTAAGTCTTTGATTTTATTTATTTTCTGCTGTGTTTTACTTGCATCTATTTGAAAGAGTGAGTGTAAACGCAAAAATTTTTTTTTATTTTATATGCTGGAATATGCAGAAAATAGGTTTAAATGTTAAAAAATTTTCTTAAAGTCAAAGACTGTTGCATATAATTTATTTTTTGGTTGATGCAATGTGCATAAAGTTAAAAAATTAAAACTAATTAAACAATTTTAAAAAGAGACTTTTTGAATTTGATTACATTTTATATGATGGATTATGCATAGAAAATAGAATTGGGCTAAAGGTCTATTGCTTTATTACCTATTCAGGTTGTGTATCATGTTTT